>CM056392.1:7147398-7194898 GCA_029718625.1 Synaphobranchus kaupii
TGCAACAACAGTGAAGGCTCACACAATCGTGCAACAACAGTGAAGGCTCACACAATCGTGCAACAACAGTGAAGGCTCACACAATCATGCAACAACAGTGTAGGCTCACCCAAACATTACATCATCAACAGCGAGGGGCGACCCACCACAGCAGGGTTGTGTGTCAATCAGTCAATGATTAAGCGCTTTTAAAACCAACGACGCGCGACATATAAACACTGATCTTTAATTTAAAAAGCATAATCATAAGGGACCTGAGATGTGTGCTGAGCCGGACAGCTACTTTAATGTAATGCATCTCTTCCTGAGTGCTACCCCTTCATTTGAAATTATCATTTCAGTACATTTTAAAATGACAGATAAGCACAGCCTAAATGAATCCTTTCTAATATTACTTCTGGTGATTTGTAATATATAAAGTTGACGGCAGAGGAAGACTAGCGTGTCCTTGCTGAAGATTTCTGTGGAAAACAATGGCACAATGGCTACAGCCCTGAGCGACGATGTCTGTGTCCTCGTTAATTTCCAGTTTTTTAGGCCTTTCAACGATGACACCATCGAAGCATGCTCAGTGCGGCAGTATCTTCTCTTTTTGAGACGGGCGCCGTGCAGACAGCTACCTGCCAGTGCCTTGGAAACCAGAGGACCCCGCTTAGAACAACCCCTGACCTTAAGTCTCCCTCGTATTTTATTTTAGCTCCGCCCAACGGAGGACGCGCAGAAAGGATGCAAGGATCAGATACGAGGACGGAGGAAACGAGGGCAACATGCATTAGGCAAATGGAACGTCTTTGCTCAATCAAGCGTCAGCGTCATATTATGCTCACGTGCTTAACGATAAAGCTTTTTAGCTTATTTTTCTTTGAATAAACGGTGCTTTGTTAGTTATAAGGAATGGGTTGTCATTATGGATTAGCGCTTTATAATCAATGCAAAGGAACAGAATAATAGCATTTGTGTAGGGGTGTGCCTGCGACATGGAAGATGCGAAGAGTGGTGGATAATTTATATCCGAGAAAAGGCTTCCGCAAAGGCTACACTTGTGTTTTCGGGGTCAGGCGAGGACCGAGGAGAAGAGGACGGATAAAATAAGCGATTGGAATCCACTCCAGCACAGGCTTCCTGGAGGTCGCGATGGAACAGCCTGATTTTACCTTTTTTTCCCGCTCAAACGCCAAGCCCGAGCGAGCCTCTAGTGCGATGACCTTTGACTTGCGGTTGACAGACAGGGGAAACCCCCTCCGCTCAATCCCGCCAGCTGGGCCTCCGCATGCTTATCCCACGGCGGGATTAGCGGTGACCGACGCGGCTCCCTTCACATGTAAACGAAGAACCGCCTGCCGCCGTAATCCCAAGGCATGATGGGAGACGGCAGGAGTGCTGTGGTTTCACGCGTCTATGTACAAAAACATTAAATTTAATTAACAGTAATTATGCAAAACGCATTCAACTTGGCCAATATTGATGCAGAATCAGCGGCCTTTGTTCTTAAAAATTATATTTTACTTGTCCAATGGAGAATTATTACCCAATATCAGGGCTTCTCAGAGTCACTCCGGGGCTCACAATTAAGGCTGTTCAAAATTATATATTTAAAGAATAATCCTTTTACCCCCCCCCCCACCCCCCCCCCCCTTTCAACAGTTAGGACCCTACAGGCCTTAACCGATATTTTAATCAATAAAGAAATGTACATCTTGCTAAAGGAATCATTTGCCATGTAGCACATTAAATTAGTATTAGTTGATCTGACTGGAATGTGAAAACGGGACATTTTTTACTCTGCATGTATCTGCTGGTCCTGACATAAAATAAATAGGCCTGACCCTTATGGAAAGTAAAATATACTGCAGTATATTTTAAATATATTGTGAAGATAATTTTGATATAGTTACAATATACTGCAGCATATTCTTTTTCCATAGGGGAATCTTGAGGTAAATAATCTTTCAACAGACATAATTAGACACAAAATGATCAGTCAAGTTAAGAAAAATTAGCAGCTCGTTACAATTTTAGGGGTTACAATTGAATTTGCGGCTGGAAAGCAATCCAGCACACAAAGAGGGCGTGTGCCAGGATGGAGTTAGAGAATCCCCGCCCTCGACATGCTCAAAATCCCTTCAGCGTTTCCCTACAAATTTGTCATCGAAGCATTTGGATGTTTGCAAATAAAATATTTGAGATGTTTGAAGACAGGCCAAGCATTATGAAAGCAAGGCACGGTCTTTACTGTCGTGCTAAACTGTGGCATTACTGAGGTAGACGGAACAGACAGTTGTGGGCCGCAACGCTATTGAACCAACTTAATTTGCAGAAAACCGCAGTCTTGACTCGAGTTCAGCGGCCTGGATATTAGTCCTGATCTGAGCAGACACACACATTCTACGCGGCATCATGTACAAAAACGTCAAGATAAAAAGCGGTCGTGCTGTGCCTGAACTTTCGGGCCCGCTTCAGGGAACTGGGCACCAACTCCACTGGAATATGGATTGTGATTATTTTAATCTGCCTGAGCTCGCCACTACTATGAGTCGCCACTAGGTGTCACCAAATACTCTGCTGCACAGCTTTCCAGCACACAACCGTGTGGCTGTGTCCGACCCCAGTAGAGCCCAATCTACTGTGCCGTGTCCTGTGCACAGTTTACTGTATAGTGTTTAGTACACGACATGCAGTATGTGAAAAAAACATCTATATTACCAGCAAAAACCCGGAAATAAGTATATCATCCGGGGATTTAAAATTCGCTACATTTAGAGAACATTTCACCTACTTAACAACTTCCTCATCCAGTGTACTTGACAAGCACTCTATACTATGATTCGGACACAACCTGTGTGGCGCGGTCAGGTCAGCAAGATGGCGGTTTTTTTTACAGCGAGGGGGAAGCCTCGTTTGTCAGACTTGTAAACTTGCAGCGCTATGAGCCTGACTCAGCTGAATCTCTGGCACAAGTCAAGTCTAAAACCAACGGTCAGTTACTTCTGACGAATCACAATCTTGTGGGAGGAGTCAATTCAACCGCTCTCAGCCATTGGCAGAGACGAGGACCAATCCGATTGCGGGGGAAACAAACGTGCGCAATTTGTAACTTATAGGGGGGGGCACTCACGCTAGCGGAAACGTGCTCTCTCTCTGCGATGTCGATCGGCACCACCACGACCGACTTCCATGTGGCTGCGTCCAGCTCGTGAACCTGTCAATCAGAGGAGAGGGAAGTGGGGTCAGAGCATGACTGGTGGGAATAATGAAAGACAGGGTGTCAATAACAGGATGAAAATGATTACTAAAAATTACAATAAAATATCATCAAAAAATAATAACTTTTGATGTATAATAATAATAACCATTTATATAGCACCTTTCAAGCGATACAGGACAAAGTGCTTTACAGTTCATAGACAAATAAAATAAATAGAATAAAAACAATTAAGATAGAAGCGTTAAAAGGATCAGACATAAAATAATAAAAATAACAATTGAAGATTTAATCCTTAAAAGCAAACCTAAAGAAATGAGTCTTTAAATGAAATTTAAAATAAGACTGTCACCCAGCAGTTCTAATGAAGGCCGTTCCAGAGTCTAAGATAGGTAAAGCAACTTTGGAATCGGAACACCAAAAATAAATAAAAGATATGCACACACATATGTTATAACTAAGGCATCAGACGTGACGCGTTAGAGGGAGGAGTCAGATTTTCACTCACGTTTTCTAGTGTTCCCATGTCAGGTTTATGCCACGTCTCGATCTTAATAAAGAAATCATCTTTCATGTACTCATTCTGGAAGGAGGGGGGGGAGGGGGGGGCATGTTAATTTAAATAACACACACACAAAAAAAATACTTTTAATTTCCAATTCAATTTTTTTTATTTTATTTTTTTTAACTTTACTGTCCCATCTCTTCGGATTAGCACGCTGCTACACTCCGATCCCTGGCGTAAGGCCTAAGGCCTTATGTTGCAAGTTACTCTGGATCAGAGCCCCAGCCATAATGCATCGTAAGGACATAATTCCCTACACTAAAGCAGTCAGGGAATTCACGCCGGCACTACCAGCAATGACCACCAGGGGTCCCCTGACCCTTTACCAGTGAGGAAAGCAATTTAATCCCTGCTCAGCTTTTTCTGGACAAATTGAAAATTAAACCTCACAAAAGTGCAAAATGAAGCACAGAATTCCTTGACGCTGTCATTCGGCCTGAGGAAGCCAGACCATTAATCTCATTTAGTATTTAAGGGATCAAATGAAGAAATAAGAGAAGTGTAGCAAAGAGCAGAGAACAGTGACAAGGCCTCCCGTTCCCTGTGTCTGCTTACATTGCGGTGTCTTAGCATCACACTACACAAAGGAAAATTACGAATTTAAACTGCCATTTAGGAGATATGGGGGGTGTGTAGCTTCGACCAAGAGTAGAAAGCTGATGCGGTACTTTAACACACACACACACACACACACACAGACACGCAGACACGCAGACACACAGACACACAGACACACAGACACACACACAATGCCTCATTCACTTCAGCCTGCAGTTAGTGTTGCATGTTTGTGGGCAAGAGAGAGATATTTTAGACCACTGTAAATTCTGTAATCTGAACGGGGAAAAGTATAAACGATTTTGATTCACTTCAGTTTGAATAATTATTTTACCTGCAGAAATACGTACTGTATATACCAATGTAATCATACTACAGTTCACATTACAATTAAAAAATGTAATATTAGTATATTACAATATCCTATATTCTCCTTTATAAAAGCTTCTAGTGGCTTAGCCAGTAAGGGCGAACGCAGGCCTGGCTCTGTTGTACAGAATCATTATATTACATTACAATCAGAAAGCAGATGCTCTTATCCAGAGCAAAGTGGACAACACGAGTCTCATATGAAAAGGGTCAAGCCTGGGCCTCACTCGGCCAGAGGTGGGGTGGGTTTAATTTGGCAAGGGCACCTGTGGTTCACCCTGTGCCAGTTCTCCTCTATAACACACGCACTGGGTAGTAAAGCCAACAAGTAATCCACATCGCTAATCTCACGGTGTAGGACAAACAAAAGGGGTAATGTTTCGTGTTTAGATTACTCACCGTGACAACTGAGGCCAGTACGGCAAGCGTGCGGGACAAAGAGAGAGAGAAGAAAAGCCAAAACAATTAGATTCATCAAAGTGGGTGTATATCAAAACCCAGAGCCTGGTAGACATAACTAATCAGGGCTCCAGACACTTCCAGACTAAACATTTTTAGAGAATAACAGAATCAAGTCAAAAGTAAGGTCTGCCCCCAACACTCCCGTCTCAGACGGGAACTTAAACACACACGAATGATCCTCAAAACCTGTGAATGTTCCGCATTTTGATTTTGGATGTTCCCGACAGAAACGTTACTGAACAAGAGAAAAGAAAATGGTACTTATTCAAGACCCTGAAAACGAAATGCTCGCACTGATCTTTACGATCATTGGACACAACCTATGAAAGCATTCGTTGATGACTGACCCGCGCGATGACCGGGTAAGCAGCTCCTGCAGTAATAATGTTTCACCACTAGGAGGCAAAACGGTCCATCTAAGCCAGGAGGTTTCAGGACTCCAGTCCCGGAGGGGCAAGAGTGTCAGCATTTCTTTTCAACCGGCAGTCAACTAAGGCCATGTGTAGAAGGTGTGAGGACTCTTTAGCCAATCGATGACTTAATCACTTAAGTGCTGAAAACCAAAAAACTAGCAGATGCTGTAGCCCCTCCAGGTCTGGCGTTTGACACACTCGATCTTAAGTAGATGCAGCTGTTTAAAACTGCATGTTAGGCTCATTTTTATTTAAAAATAAGTCAACTGTATGAAGTAATTAATTACTGATTCAATAATTGAATATTACATGTATTTAATAGTCAGCATTCTATGAAAATCCCAAAGCACTCCCTGAAAATATAAGAAACAGACCCTGTTGATCAAATTATTAAATGAGATGACCATTTATGCCCTTTCATAGCTCAAACCAAATGATAAATACGAAAAACTATGGTTATTGTCAAAAATAATTAATCAGTTAATCATTTGTTGTGCATGTATAAATTAAACTTGAGATTTTAATTTTAACATTTTGAGAGGCACACTTTTGCCTTGACTTTTGATCCAGCTACGTACTTCAAGTGGAAAGAAATTTGTTTGGAAAGGGAACAGTCGGAGGTTAATTCCATTTCAATGTTCTACGAGGATTTTTCGATGAATTAATCGAATTCCATTTTTAGTATGAACTGAACTGAAATGGACTGAAACTCATTGGTGAACTGCAGGGGGCAGTGTATGCGGCTGGGGCAGGGGCGGACTCACTTGTTCGGCAGTAGGGGTAGGCGTTCCAGGCCTTTTCATGGAACACCAGGGCTCCTTCTGGCGCGATCATCTTCACAAACGCGGGAACTTTACTGCACAGGGGCGAGACGAGGGGGGGGGGGGGGGGGGGGGGCGGAGTCGGCAATCAATACCGCCATTTACATCTTCAACACTCATCATCTTCAATAAGCCACAGTCCCCAATGTGTGTCTTATACCACTTTATGACATAATTCAATTCTGCTCTACTTGTATAGTGCAGAGACGCGTTAAAGAGAAACACTATCACTTTACTAGGCCTGCTATTTACCATCTGCACAGAGGCCAGTAGGATCACTGAAGGGAAACATCAACAGCTAAGCCAAATGTACTTGCATAAATGTAATATTGAGCCAAAGGGAGAAACTTGGGCACTCATGTTAAAAGTTTTTAATATCCTGTTTGAGCGGCGCCTATGCTTAAACCTAACAACATATGCGCCAAGTCGTTTGCTTCTTTACAACGCGGCATTCTTCATTTCCCTCTCGCGCCTGGCATGGCATTTAACTTCTGCTGTAAGGTTACGTGCTGCTGTAAGGTTACGTGCTGTCGTAAGGTTACGTGCTGTCGTAAGGCGACCGCTGTCAGCTCTCTGAAACCGACGGCACCGGCGTCTGTCCTTCGCCTAAACCTGCGCGTATGCGCTCATGTAAATCCCTCTGGATACAAGCGTCTGCTCGACGCCTCGATGTTAATGTACATGCAGTCTGACTGAAACAAGAGAGACAGACACATAATCAGGAATATTGAGAGAAACTCTGTCGTCTCCACACACTCTCGACAAGGCGAAAGGACCAGACATAGAGCGACCCCACGCCCCTGTACTCTTATCCGTTGCTATGGCGACACCTCAACACAAATGCAAAGCAATTTACCTGTACCTATATGCGTTTTGTCGTTTCCAAGGGAACCGGTCTGGATGCTATTTCAGTGTGCGAGTGCACGAGCAGCATTTGCATGCAGAAATCCCTCATAAACAGAACTCTGTAAGGCCAGCTGCTTTGTGGGAGAACGCTCGGCATCAGGCCTGTGTCGCTAAGGTGTTTGAGCGCCTTTAACCATTTCGATGTAACCGTTTGTCAAAGACCGATTCAGTCAGCTCCAGGCACTTTCTATCCTCTATAAATGACCGGGGAAGAGTTCCCCTCCTCTAATCCAAGCATTTGGTGGATAATGTGGACATTCTGCAATATTAGCATTGCCTTGGCTGCAGACCTTATCTGCACTCCACAGCCTCCAAAGTGTTATAGAAGGAACTATAGTGGGAGGGGTCTCTCTAAAAGCAGCTAGAATTCTGAATGAGATTTGAAATTCTGAAATGTTTCCAATTAATGAACTGAATTTCAATGTATTTCATGAAATGACTGAATTTAAATTGAATTGACCCCAACCCAACAAGCAATTAATACGCATGTCTGAATAATGTCATTACAGCAGTTATACTCTGACTTGATCAGATTAAAAAAATTAAAAATAATAAAAATATATATATACATACACATACAGTTGAAGTCGAAGGTTTACAAACACCTTAGCCAAATCCATTTAAACTCTTTTTCACAATTCCTGACATTTAATCCTAGTAAACATTCCCTGCCTTAGGTCAGTTAGGATCACAACTTTATTTTAAGAATGTCACTGTTAAAAATGAGTTTTAATGACTTCAACCTAAGTGTATGTAAACTCCTGACTTCAACTATATACGCACGCACGCACGCACGCACGCAGCTCTCCACAATTATTGGCACCCCTGGTAAAGATAAGTAAAAAGGGTTATAAAAAGTTCACCATTAGCTTAATCTCACACTGAAAAAATGAGAAAATCCAACCTTTAATTGAAGTAAATTTATTCTGAGAAAAAAAAATCCCTCATCAAGAAATAATTATTTTTAACAAAACTAAGAATTATTGGCACCCCTGCATTTAATACTTTGTACAACCTCCCTTTGCCAATAGAACAGCACTGAGTCTTCTCCCGTAACATCTAGTAAGGTTGGAGAATAAAGAGCAAGGAATCTGAGACCATTCCTCTTTACAGAATCTCTCCAGATCATCCAGAGTCCTAGGTCCTCTCTTGTGCACTCTCCTCTTCTGCTCAGCCCACAGGTTTGCAATGGGGTTTAGGTCAGGGGACTGAGATGGCCATGGCAGAAGATTGATTTTGTGTTCAGTTAACCATTTTTGTGTTGATTTGGACATATGTTTTGGATCATTGTCCTGCTGGTAGATCTAACGACGACCCAGTTTTAATTTTCTGGCAGCCAGATTCAGATTTAAAATTTCCTGGTATTTCATGGAGTTCATGATGGCATGTACCCTAACAAATTTCCCAGGGCCTTTGGAGGAAAAACAGCCCCACAACATCAGGGAACCTCCACCATACTTAACAATCAATTTTCGTTTCATCTGACCACAGAACACGGTTCCAGTCAAAGTTCCAGTAGCGTTTAGCAAACTCCAGGCGCTTACATTTGTGGTGAAATGACAGGAAAGGCTTTTTTCTGGCATGCCTTCCAAGTAATTTGTTGGCATGGAGGTGATATCTAATGGTAGTTTTGGAGACTTGATCACCCCAAGATGCTATTTTCCTCTGTAATTCTCCAACAGTGATCCTTGGGGGTTTTTTTGCCTGTCTTACCATCCACCTCACTGTGCGTGGGGGCAAAATAAACTTGGGTCCTCTTCCAGGCAAGTTTGTAACAGTTCAAAAGTTAAGTTAAGTAAAAAGTTAAAACAGTTAAAGACAATCTTAATAAGAAGCTGCAAAACTACTGGTTGGGCCTACAAGACAAATACCTAAACAAACACTCCAACAACAATCAGCTTGACAACAAAAGCTCAACACACTTTTCCCTCATTTTATTTGTGTTCTCTTATCTTTCCCATGTTGATGTATGAATAAGGGAATATGGCCTCTGTCTCACCTCATATTTATACCCCAGTGAAACAGGAAGTCATGGATTACTGCTTGAAAGTTCCTAAACACTCTGATCAACTTCAAAATGTAAAATATAAATGGAAAAAATACTTGTTATATTTTGTTCATAAGAATTTCTTAGGGTGCCAATAATTGTGGCACACGTGGTTTTGTGAAAAATAATTATTTCTTGATGAGGGATTTTTATTTTCTCAGAATAAATTTACTTCAATTAAAGGTTGGATTTTTTTCATTTGTTCAGTGTGAGATTAAGCTAATTCACCAAAAGGTGCATTTTTTTATAATCCTTTTTACTCATCTTTACCAGGGGTGCCAATAATTGTGGCGGGCACTGTATAGGCAAGGAGGCATTATATTTTCTAAATAGCTTGCTATATGCTCTCAGTCACCAAGCATATACCATATGGTTTGGGGCCCTGACTCTCATAAATCACAGTATATTGTCATGACAACAGGCTAAACACTACAACCATGGCTTGCCCAATTTTAGCCCTCAAGGGCAAGAGTCCAGTCCAGCACTGCAACAATTACTCTTGGCCAACCTGATAAGCTGACTACCTAAATCACCTATAATTACACCAACTGATATTTAAAATCAATTAAACCCAGAGACGAGATGAGAACCAGCTGACCCCATTGGCCTCGGGGGCCGGGATTGCCAGCATCGAATCATTCAAGCTCCGCCCAGCGATACATGACCTTTCAACTTCTGAGTCTTCAATCAATAAAAAGCAGTAGTGACGATAAAAGTTGGAAAAAGTGGAATTTCCCTCAGAAACTCTATGGTACCTGCTGTCAGAATCTATTAATCAAACAGGCAGGTTTCATTTCCTCCTGATAAAGATACAACAGATGTTGGAATTGTGGCTGCAAGTCTTCATGAAGAAAGAATTCAATTCAATTCAATTTTATTTATATAGCGCTTTTCACAGATGACTGTCACAAAGACGCTTTACAGAACAGAAAGGGGAGGAAAGGGGAAATGGGAAATGCCAGCTCTAAGCCCCCAGATAGCAGAGGTAAAAACTCTAGTAGGAGAGAAAAACCCTCATACTGTGGCGAGAAAAAACTCCCCGATGGGAAGAGTATGGCAGTAGGGACCAGTACAAATAACAAGCTACGCAAATAGAAATACAGTTACAAGATATACAGGGTACAAGATATCAGATATCAACTCCCATTTCTTTTCCTGGAATGCAATAATTTTATGCCAAGAATTTGCCTATTACCAACACAATAGCATATCTTGTGTGTCAATTGCCTCAATTTCACCTCTTATCTTGTGTATATGAACAGTTATTATTTGACTCATTACCTCTTTAGATGGTAGGTTTAACTGTCCTCATTTCACCCCTTGCCTCTTTAGATGGTAGATTTTGTGTAAAACTCATTATTTCATCTCTTACTTCTTTAAATTATTTTGTGTATAAACCTCCCTCATTTCAGCTCTTACCTCTTTACATGGTAGATTTTGGGTATAAACCTCAGCTTACCTCTTTACATGGTAGATTTTGGGTATAAACTGTCCTTATGTCACCACTTACCTCTTTAGATGGTAGATTTTGTGTGTGTACTGTCCTTTCTCCCCCTCATTCTCATAGGGCTCATTCTTCAGTACCTCGATACCCTCCCCGCCGCCCGTCTCATTCTTGCTGGCCTGAGCCACAGAGTACAGCTGCCCTACTTGGTACTGTGGCGGGTGGATGGACAGACAGACAGACAGACAGGGAGGACAGACACAGGCAGAGAGGAGAGCGTGTTCAACAACCAGCGAGAGAAATATAACCGACACACTGAGATTCTAAGCAACATAGACCGGGCGCACCTTCTCGAGCGCAAAACTGAACGAACGAGGCACAGTTTCAAAAGGGTCTGTCCTTGATGCGCAGTGGAAAATTAACGCCAAAATAAACAACAAGTAAGAAACCTGCCAAATGACTTTCGATACGGCCAAATATTTTATTTATGCAGGACTTCAAATTTTAAGAGAGGAGTATTTTGTGGCATGGATAAAATTAGAATGTGTTATATTTAGAAAATATATTTGTGAGTAGTACTGGATCAGGTTTCCCAGCTTCCCTGCCATTGTGCTGAGCAGCAAGACAAAGCCAGCATAATGCAGGTATATATAGCAAAAGGTTTTGCTGATGTCACACATTGCCTTTGTCAGACCACACTCAAGAGTAGTGTGTGTAGTTCTGGGCACCAAACTATAAGAAACATAGAAGCTCTGGAAAAAGTAAAAAGTAGTGCAAATAAAATGTGTTCCCTGTTTAAAACCAAGTCCAGAGCAGGACACTTTCTAGACCACTGGCTCTCAAGTTCAGTCCTGGACCCCCCAGCCCCCCCCCCTGGGAATTCTGGTCTTCGTACCAACCACTGTTGCAACCCAAGAATTTTAACAAGCAGTTAATTTTTCTTAATTAATTGTTCTCTTCCTATTCTTCATATTCTTATGTTTCTGATCATTTTAAATTATAATTAAAACTGCAAAAAGAGAAGCAGTTTTTCCATTTGCAGCGTTTGTTAAAGTAAAAAAAATGTTTCTGAATATTGCTGAAAATGTAACAAAATTGCCAGATTTGGGTTCAGCGCAGGATTTTTTACTGGTGCGCAAAGGGTTCAAGTGTTCAAAATAAAGTATTTGCCCCCAGGCCCAGACAGCATGACCAGACTCTCAAACGAGTTCAGAAAAGGTCACGACATGCAAATCAAAAGAAGGCTGCCCCTGATGCCAAAAATATGCCTTTTTATTTTTAAATTGTTAAACGTTAAAGTTAATTGAACTTTTTAGTCATTTATTAAACTTTTTACCATAAATGCTCACCCACCACAACACATCTCATTCATGGTTTTTCCCCTGGTTGGTTTGTGCATTAACCTGAGGTGGATGTGAAACGGATGAGTTTGTCCTTGTATGAGGGAAGTCAGTCTTTCAGAGATGGGCAAACATACGGGAAAGGGAATCATCGGGCGCTAGGCGTTTAACGGGTCTAATCTGATTAGGGGCCTTGTCAAAAGGGCCCCTGAGGGGGGGCCGGGGCAGACCCACAAGGCTCTGTATTGTGTCAGACTGTACCACACAGGATCGGTTCGGATGAGGAGAACCACCCCACCACCCCACTACAGCTCCCTGCCATGTTAACAAGCGACCCATTGTGGCTGAGTCCCTCCCTAATCCTGAGAATATGTGGCAATGCAGAGCGTCCGTCTAAGAGCTCTGACCCAGGGCCCGCACGCACGCACACACGCACGCACGCACGCACGCACGCACGCACGCACGCACAGTACAAGCAGCATGCGCGCACGTGCATATTCACTAACACACACTCACTCACACATGTATGCCCGTACACATACATGTGCATACACATGCGCTTAACTTTATCATTTTATACACACACACACACACACACACATAAACATACAGTACATGTACACAAACACATGTGCACACACACATATACATACAGATGCAGACAAGCGCACGCACACACACACACACAAACACAGTATATGCAGCATGTACACAGACATACATATTCACAGACACACACGCACGCAGCACTGAACCCTGAACACACACACACAGAGGGTACACACTCCCAAAGGCAGCTGCATGGAGTGCCAGTGTAGAGCAGTGAGCTGCATGGAGTGCCAGTGTAGAGCAGTGAGCTGCATGGAGTGCCAGTGTAGAGCAGTGAGCTGCATGGAGTGCCAGTGTAGAGCAGTGAGCTGCATGGAGTGCCAGTGTAAAGCAGTGAGCTGCATGGAGTGCCAGTGTAGAGCAGTGAGCTGCATGGAGTGCCAGTGTAGAGCAGTGAGCTGCATGGAGTGCCAGTGTAGAGCAGTGAGCTGCATGGAGTGCCAGTGTAGAGCAGTGAGCTGCATGGAGTGCCAGTGTAGAGCAGTGAGCTGCATGGAGTGCCAGTGTAGAGCAGTGAGCTGCATGGAGTGCCAGTGTAAAGCAGTGAGCTGCATGGAGTGCCAGTGTAGAGCAGTGAGCTGCATGGAGTGCCAGTGTAGAGCTGTGAGCTGCATGGAGTGCCAGTGTAGAGGAGTGAGCTGCATGGAGTGCCAGTGTAGAGCAGTGAGCTGCATGGAGTGCCAGTGTAGAGCAGTGGCTAGGGAAATGGTCTCACCAGCAACTGGCTGCAGGTTCAAACCCTTAGTGGGGCACTACGGCTGTGCCCTCTGGCATAAATGAGTAACAAACCCATTACTTTAGTACACATCCAGTTACGCACACTGCTAATGTGTAATCTGCTGTCAATAAAGCAAAGAGAAAAATCTATGGACTGACAGGATGCTTCCTTGTTCTGGAGAGCCACAGTATAGATTACCCGTTCTCTCCCCATCGCTCTCTCTCTCCGATTCCCAACCCCTTTCTTTCTCACTCTCCCTCACTCTCTTCTCGGTCCTGCCCACTTCCTGCCTCCCCTGACCTCATGCATCCAACCCCCACCCCACCCCACCTCACAAGCCTCCAGTCTGATTTAACAGGAAACCAAACTTGCCTGAGAGCCGAGTCCCACAATAGCTGCTAGTCTGATTGGCCGAATTGGCCTGGACGGAGTCACCACTCTGATAATGGCAGTTAAGTATCCTTCGGGCCGTAAATCAGTTAACTAATTATTTAATGAATCGACTGTGGCTCGGATGTTACTGGACGAGCAAAGCCTTTCCGTTTAACTCACAGACGTTGTCCACATGGCCCTCAAGTACTTTTGCCGCTGGGGTCCAATTTAACGTGCCTCAATGCGTAAGGCAACAGAACGACCTAACTGGTAGTTCATAATCATGCGCCTCCATCTTGTACAGTGGTCCCGCAACCCTGTTCCTGGAGATCTACCCAAACAAAAGCGCACCTCGTTCAGCAGCTAGAGATGTTTCGCTCCAACCCTAACAAAGCACACCTCGTTCAACAGCTAGAGATCTCGTCGAAATGCCAATTAGTAGAATCAGGCCAAAACGGGGTTGAAATGAAAACCGACAGGATGGTAGGATCTCCAGGAGCAGGGTTGGAGGACCAATGACGTAGCAAGACTAGGCGAGGCTCAAACTTGGCTGTAAAATTGAGGTATTATTCAGGAGTAACTGAGAACTGCGTACCTCAGGCAGGTGAGGATGTGTGTCGGGGGGGGGGGGGGGGGGGGGGGGGGGGGTACTGTCAGAGAGAGGAAAGAATCCAACGTTTTTGTGAAGTTTCAGAGAAGCCCCATTTGCAGGTTGTGAGATAGGGCTGCTGAGCTAAGCCCAAGAGGAGGGCCGATTGTCAGGCCTCCACAGGATGTTTTTTCTGTAGAGCTAGGCCCTCTGCGTCCCCAAACCACATTTACACAGCAGTGCCTCGTTTCCTTTCCAAAGCGCTTCCCCCCCGGCGTTTGGCTTCAAGAGCAAGGCACCATGCTGAAGTCAGCTCCCCGAATTTACAGGGACAACAAGAAAGTTTGTGAGAGACGCCTATGCCGTCTTCGTTTGGAACGGGATGAGTCGTAGGGGGGTGGGGTGGGGTGGGGCGGGGTCAAAGGGCTGACGACAGAGGAAGCCAGGCGCCGTTTCCAGGACGATTTCAACCAGGGTGGGGAGCGGGAACCTCCTTTGAAAGCTCCATGGTCTCTCGCCAGCTTTTTGCTTTTTTTTCCGATCGATCTTTCCTTCTTCTTGCAGTGAAATGCAAGCAGGTCAACGATTGGGGACCTCCCGGGAGAGCGGGGCCGGACGGCAGCGGATCTAATGAGATCGGACAGGGAGTCAAGGTCCCCTCAGGGGTCCCAGCCCTGAATATAGATCCTGAGCCCTGATCCCGATCCTACGGCTGCGGGCCAATCAATCACTGTAATGCTGACTGGCAAGCGGAAGAATAGCCAATCAAAGAGTCTTTTGGAAGGGAGCTTCACAGATCATATGAACTCAACAGACACTCAGCTCCTTTTATTAACACTGAAAGATTTGTCTGCCAGAAACGTGCCAATTCGACACTTTGTTTGAAAGTAAATTTTGAGGCACGACAGAGGACAATACTGTTAACGGACTGTAACACAGTACTCCCGGAAACTCCCAAACCTGCTGCAGTTAAGTAGTACAGAGGATAGGAGGAACACAGGAGCTTAGTATGTGGTGAGGCTGTAGAATATCTGTGGGGCAGCTCCACATGGGGCAGTTCCAGAGGTGGGGGCAGTTCCAGTGGTGGGGCATGGAAACTGATTTTAATACTGGAAACCAATTTGATGAGGTAACATCGAAGTCCAGCCTCGCCCATGACTTTCTGATGTCTGTGACCCAACAACTTCAAAAGACTCTTAATATCTTATTTTCTGGTACTCTTACAAGCGATACTATAACGTGACGTCTCTGCATTCAAATGGATCTCTATGGGAATTTGGGGGGGGGGGGACTAGATTTAGCTGTAAAATTACACTGGAACAGTATGGAAACCACATGGTTGGCTAAATGGCTCTACCTGACAGTAAGTCTAGGCATGGGACGATATGAAAATTTCATGTCACGATTATCCTGGCCAAAATAATTGCGATTCACGATATTATCCCGATAATCATCAAAATGTTTAAAACTCTTAAAATGGCACTAAAACATACTCGAACCACTTTACCTTACATTTTGTTAAGAAACAAATATTTTTATTGCATCATAGGACACGTATCTTTTTCTTTTGTGAACATCCTTTTTAGTGAAAAAGAAACAAGGACAGATTCAGACTCTCGCCAACACCCAGCAGGTAATCACAATGAGGGGGGGAAAAAAAAAAAATCCATTAATAAAAATAATTTACAGCTTTTTCCAATCGAGACAGCTTTTCGAAGTCACTCGTGAGGATATTCACGCTCATGTGAGGATATTCACGATTATCCCGATAATGGAAACACCACGATAAAATTATCTTGTTTTTATGGCGATAAAAGATAAAATCTTATATCCTCCCATCCCTAGCAGGACACTCCTCGGCTGTTTTTTTTCTTTCTTTTTCGGACTCTGTCCGATCGCCAAGGCAACATTCCACAGGCGGCCGCTCAGGTCGACTCCCAGAATTCCCTGCGTTCCGCAACACTCCCATGCACGGCCATTCCTCAACCATCTCCCATAGACACACACGTAAACATGTACACACATATTACACACATACACGCACACACGGACACACGCGTACACACACACAGACACACACACACACACACACACAAGCATGTAAACAGGCAGCTTCTCGCTCAGGGAAAATAATAATTCATAGCATGAAATACATTTAAATTAAATAATTTAATTAGAAAATGCCCACACAGTATTTTAGACTATTATACATTTTCAATTAATTTTGGATTTCAATAAATTTCCTGAATTGACCGAACTTGAATCGACCCACCAACCCTTGACGACAACAGTGCCATGCGCGAGGTCAGAGTGCTCGTGTCCTCTCTAAAATGGCTGCTGTTGTCGACAGAGCAGGAAGGATTCAGTTGAGCTAAACTGAGCGGTAAGCAAATTTTTCCTCTCACCTTCGCCCTGTTTACACTCCACGCGAAAAGAAAAGGGGTCACACAGCTGAGATAAACGACGGTGATCACACGGAAAACACACAGCTTTGGGGGTGAAGTGATGGTGAGGGGGGGGGGGGGGGGCGGCGCTGAACTTTAAACTCTGAAAGTTTATCTCACAAGGGGTCATATCCAGTTGTGCTGGAGTAACTGCTGCACCTAACCTACCAGAAACACGACAGCTCACAACAGTGTGTACGCCTCAAACAGCCTACAAGCCAAGTAACAGTGTGTATGCCGCAAACAGCTGACAAGCCAAGTCACAGTATGTGCACCACAAACAGCCTACAAGCCAGAGTAACAGTGTGTATGCCTCAAACAGCCTACAAGCCAAGTAACAGTGTGTACGCCTCAAACAGCCTACAAGCCAAGTAACAGTGTGTACGCCTCAAACAGCCTACAAGCCAAGTAACAGTGTGTACGCCACAAACAGCCTACAAGCCAAGTAACAGTGTGTACGCCACAAACAGCCTACAAGCCAAGTAACAGTGTGTATGCCGCAAACAGCTGACAAGCCAAGTCACAGTATGTGCACCACAAACAGCCTACAAGCCAAGTAACAGTGTGTACGCCACAAACAGCCCACAAGCCAAATAAGTGTGTACGCCACAAACAGCCCACAAGCCAAGTAACAGTGTGTACGCCACAAACAGCATACAAGCCAAGTAACAGTGTGTACGCCACAAACAGCCTACAAGCCAAGTAACAGTGTATACGCCACAAACAGCCCACAAGCCAAGTAACAGTGTATACGCCACAAACAGCCCACAAGCCAAGTAACAGTGTATACGCCACAAACAGCCCACAAGCCAAGTAACAGTGTGTACGCCACAAAAAGCATACAAGCCAAGTAACAGTGTATACGCCACAAACAGCCCACAAGCCAAGTAACAGTGTATACGCCACAAACAGCCCACAAGCCAAGTAACAGTGTATACGCCACAAACAGCCCACAAGCCCTAGTGAATGCTTCACAGTGCACAGTCCACAGAGACATGGCACTCCTCGAAAGAGAAGCCAGCTCTCTCCTGCACTGGTCGCCGGCTCATAGTGTTTCAAACGGTTTTGCCGAAACTTCTCAAGGATCTGCAGGAAGGCGCGTGGATGGTGCCACACTGCTAGATAAACGATCGTGTCATCGCAGGGAAACCCCACAGCTCCGGAGGGGGGGGGGGGGGGCGGGGGGTGAGCTTCGAAAGCGTGTTTATCCAGCCTCAGGAGGCGTTCCCCGGTCAACCCCCCCCCCCTGACCCATTTGGTTCAGTCCAGCCAGAAACCGTGCGGTTGACATACCACAAGATAGGAATGCACCTGCTTTTCCACAACCTTCCACAAATACCCAGGGTATTTTACTGCTGTCACGAGGCCCCTCGACACTAAATCCTCACGTTACTGTGCGTCTCCTGTCTGCCGTAAGCATTATTCCCCTCCTTAAACAACGTCAGTTCCCACAGCAGCTCTGGTCATCGTCACTGGCTGTTTATGGCCTTATATGGACACAAAACACAGCTGGGAACGGTCCGAGAAAAACAGTCTACAAAGAGAACTAAGCGAGAAAAACGGCAACACTGCAAACAGGACAGGTTCTGTGCGTGTGCGTGTGCGTGTGCGTGTGGTTCCTCATGCAAGATAATCAACGATAGAAAGAAGATCATCGGCGATACGTAAATTTAGACTTAGTAAGAACCAACATAATTTAAACAAGCATCTTAAAGTACCGACCATTTCCACAGCTAGGTATGTAATGAAGAAGTTCAGGTCACCTTACACAAGGGTATGAGGACAGTACCCCCCCCAGCCTTCCATGGGATTCAAACCTGCAGCCTCTGAGTTACAAACCTAGTTCCTTAACCGATTCTATTACACTGCTGCGCCGGTTCCCCGCACTCTACCTTCACACTGCCAGCAGCATCACACAGCCGTCAACCAATCAGCTTTAAGCATTTGGGCGGTCAGAGTGAATTTCACAAATCAAAACAACAATCATTTGAACAATGCAATTAGTGTTCGAAAGTATAAACACGCAATTTGTATATTTTAATTTGCGCGCTGTCATACTTTTTTTCACGGGCTGATGACGTCCCTCGATCTTTACGCGTCACGCCATCGCCCTGGTCTTCTTCAGTAGCTAATCATTTATAAATTAGCCAATTAGCCAATACTAAAGCTGGAGCATCACGCTCAAATCTCTGAACCAATCATCAACGAGGAGACCATCTCTCCTGAACATCTCAGAAGTAATGAATGGAAAGTGCTCGGAGTCTGAAGCTCATTGGAACATTCCACAGAAGCGCACTGTGGGTTGCAGGATCTGCAGTAATGGACCTTATATACCGCACGACAATGAGCCAACAGAGGGCTAGAGGAAGGCGCTGGCATCAAATTACATGCAAGTATAATATATTTTTGAATGGCTGCATTTCGAAGAAAATAATATCAAAAGGCATTTTCGGGGTGACAGCCCCATTAAAACTGTGGAGGGAGACCTCCAGTGTTTGACTGGGCGAAAGAGAGGTTCACCTCACAGTGGGGGTCTTTTCATAGTCTCCCTCCCGCGAAAGTCCGCACACGGAGAGATCAGGTTTTTATGACCTGGTGTGAGAATCTAAGGGCGTGACATAACATCTCACAGAAATCTCAAAAGTGCCTAGGCAGCAACACACACACGCACACACACACATTCAAACAACCAGACAAGCACGTGTGTACACACAGACACACACACAAACCATGGGCATACATTAAAACACACACACACACACACACACACACACACACACACACACACACACACTCAAACAAGCAGACACACATGCGCGTACATGCACGGACATACACACACACTTAAAACAACCAGACACAGACACACACACACACATACGTGTGCACACAGACACACACACACACACACACACACACACACACACACACACATACGTGTGCACACAGACACACACACATGCGCACACACACAGACACGCACACACACCATGAGTATGCACACCTCTGCAGCCAAGACCACCTCTCTCTGAAGCGGAACACAGCGGTTAAACAGCAAGGCTGGGCAATAGGAACTAAAAATTTCATTCAGCACTTCAGACTGTAACCGGATTCCAAACAGTGGGGAACAGAAAAAAGGAAACAAGGGTGTTCCAACAGAGAAGGGTTCTGGAGGTTCTCTAAGGGGTGTAGGGTGTGCTTAACTAGCATGGTTTGGGTACACTCAGACCCGTACAAGGCAAGGTCAATGTCAACCATTATATAATGGTAGTGAGTCATCATTTTTACCCCATGTTAAAGCATTCATTTCCTTCAGAGAAGCATGCCTTTCAACGCACGACGATGCCAAAGTCCGCACGTCGACACCCAGAGCGTGACACTGACTGGTGTTTATGCTTACACCGCGGCTATCTGAGTCACCAGATAAACTTGGCCGAGAGTTTACGGGATATTGCGGAGCGGCGCCCGGGGGACCGCGTTTTTTCCGCCGCCCTCGACATAGCGTAGGACTTCACATTCTCCCGAAAGAATAGCGTCATATTCTCCCTGGAGAATTCCAGCCGCTGGCAAACGCTCGGCCACGTTGTGCACAACTCATTCCCTATCGCCGATTCCTTTTTTTGTCCCCCACAGTATCTGTACATGACTAGATTTTGCGTCAATTCTTTAAATTGTGCTTTTTGTGTCGTAACAGAACAGCCATTCTAACTGTGAGAAGCAATATGAACACGTGCGCTGATCCGGGATGGACCCGCTGGCTCGTAACGGATAAGGCTGGGACTTGGACGAGGGAAAAACCTGCTCCTGGATCAGCGCTCCCGCTCCGCGACGCTCCGTCGGCTCCCAAACGGGGAACAAAACGACACCGGACTTTGAGGAGGGCGCCCTGACCCGCCGTCCCCGGGACGGCGAAACGAATCGCGAGCGGCGACGCCGTTGCCGTGACAACGCAGACGGGGATACTCACTTCCTCCACTGAGCAGGGCAGGACCACGCGGCTGTAAGAGAGGAGAGAGCAGAGAGGGGAGAGGGGGGGAGAGGGGGTCACTTATTAAAAACGCACCATAATAAGCATAGAGCACCCTAATGTAACACAGCATATGAGAATAATTTACGCAACTCTAAATGACATAATGTACACCATATTCTATACACAACAAACGTCACTCACTCACTAGTCAACTAGGGCTGCACAATAAATCCTGATCATGATATTGGCTTCCAGGATCTATTTTGGAAACATTGTACATTAAAAGGACACAAAGCAGCATAGAGTATCCTAATATACCATAATTCTAGAGTAAAACACCTCAAAACAACATTCGAAGCTGCACTGTGTTCTACACAGACATCAAACACTTAACATACACAAACATAAAAATACACTGATATACACACAAGCACAAACTACACACATATTCCTAAAAGTAAATTTCATTATAAACCTGTAAATGTAGCACTACTTTATCTGAACAGCCTGTGCCCATGTGACCAGAGATTCAGCGTAAACCACAGCGACAGCGGCCTGGCAAACAAGCCCCAAACGGAGGCATCAAGAATCGCCAAGTCATCCCGAAAAGCTCTTAGGGCAGAAATCAGGGGGGGGGGGGGGGGGGTCAGCCGCACATTGACCCCTAACCTTCCCACAGCACAGCCCAGGCCTGACCACCTGACTCCAGCTCAAAGCCCCGGCAATCCCACAATCCCCTCAATCCGTTAGCCGCGCGTGCTGCAGAGAGCAGAGAGCAGAGAGGGATCCCTGGTGGTTCGATTGGCCCAATGGGAGGGGTTGGGGTGGGCATGTGGGGGGTCGGAAATCCGGGGCAGGCCTGGCAACCTGCTGCACCGTTGGGTGCTTAGAGCAGTGCCTGAGGTAAGCCCCACCCCCCCAATTCCCAGAGGGTCCAATCACAGCGAGTCTGGAGTGTCAGTTGCGGGCACAACTGACCATCTGACCCCTGGGGAAACCCGCTTTGGATGAAGGTCAGGGATAGACAACGTCATTGTTTTTTTTTTACTGAATGAGTAGTCTTCGCCCACACAACGCTGACCAAAAACAATTCCCTGGTTGTGTCACCGATTCTTCACCGATTTGTCATTAATCAAAACCTTGTTTGGACGCCAGGAAATCGGCTTTGTCTGAATTTCAATCCACCAGTGTGTTCCGTTACGTCCCCGTTTTTAAGAACCTACTTTATGGTCACAGCCCTAAATAAAAAAGTAAAAAATATCAGGCTATCTTTTATCGAGCGGAACCAGTTTTTTTATTTTTTTTAACACAAGCCCCGGTTGTCTCTGTCTGAGAGGGAGTTTATGGAAGAATTAGATTTTTTCTGACTTTAATGGAGGAAATGATATTATGCTGCGAAGAGGATGTAGGCTTTCTGTTTCTAACGCGCCTACTCTGTAGCGTCAACCTGCGTGAAACATGAAATGCATACGTACAGATTTCCCGTAAATGTCTGTACTTGAAACGACCTATCCTTGATACAACGACAACAATTCAGCTTCACCTTAAATGGGCGAGTTCAGTTTCCAAATGCATCCCTGGCGCGTGAAAACCCTGAATCGGACATTTGAGCTTGGAGGAATTTTACCGCAAAACACAAATGCACCGCTCCTACCGCGTCAGTCCGCCTGTCAATTAATCAGTAGACACACCCACTGCAACGTGTCACAAAGAACAGGGCGGAGTCAGGGCCAAATCACAGGGCCTTCAGGTACACCAGATGCTCAGCTAAGTGTCCTTTCCGTAAAACGTTCCATCTCCCTCCTGTTGAAGCAGAAACACCTTTTGAACATTCAGTAAGGGATGTGTCCAAGTGCAGTACTGTAGTAATGCATATTCTGAACCATAATAAGGCCCTGGGAATTCAAATAGGGTGTGAAATTAACACCTGAACCAGCCAAATGCTGGTAAAATTTAGCATTCCAGCATCCACTTTTGGCAGGTAACAAACCAGGTTGTGTTATATCGTAAAAGGTAACGTGGTTGGTAAAACGTTTTTTTTTAAAAGGCTGAACTCAACCAACCAGAACTTTCTGTCGTTATGAAGCAGAGAGGCCAGAAGGAACACAGGAGCAGAGTATGTTCTGAGTGAGGAGAATGTGTGGAGGCGGGGCCAGGAACAGGCCAGGAAGAGGGCGGGGCTAGCCTACGGGAATGGGCGGGGACAGGGGGGGGGGGGGGGGGAGCAAAAGCGCCCCATCGCTGAGCGGGATTAGAATTTGACCGAATTTGGAACATTACATCACAGTCCCCCCGACCGCGAGTCAGACCACCCCGGGAACGGCCGGTCCAGCGTGACTCACACATTCCACTGCGGCTGCTCAGGGGGGGCAGGAGCAGCAGCACACCCGCTGATCCCGGATCAGTCGGCCCGCTCGCATTCTTAACTGGTGTTGAAATGTGGGATAAGGGGGGGCCTGTGGGAGGGGGTTCTGGATTCAATCAGTACCGCCTGAACGACAGCACAGCATTCCCAGAAACGGCAGAGCGGACGGAGCGCCGGAAGACCTGGGAAAACCCTGGCTCAAACCCGTTTCCGACAACAACGACGGCGGCGACGTTCTGTCGATTTTCGCTGTCCGGTCTGAACATTGCACTCTGTTACCATCAACATGTCGGTAGGGTAGGGGTTAAACTTGTGGGCTGCAAAGGGCCTCGCGGCGGTACAGCGGTAAAAGCGCCGACTTTCAGTCGGTGCAGTTGTACTCCGAGGATCGGGGTTCGCGCCCCGGTCCTGCCAGATCCGAGCACGGCCGGTGCCCTGTGGGAGCGGCAATTGGCAGCTGCTCCCAGGTGGGGGGAGGGGCTCGGAGAGAATCGCTGCGCGGATAGCGGCCCTGGGCGAGTGGGAATCACAGCCAGGCTTGGAGTCGTCGCGGCCTGAATAAGGACGTGGCGACCTCCGTCTACTACCGGCTGACGGGGTTGTGCAGCGGTGATTCTCTAGCGGTTGTTACACGAGGGGAATTTAATTAGAATAGTGGTTAAATATGGCTACCAAAATGGGAAAAAAACTGGAAAAAATCTGAAACAAATTTTCAACAAAAAAAAAACTTGTGGGCTGTTGCCTCTCAAACCAACCAGCTCCTCGTCATGCCACTCTAAGTCAGATTGACCTTAGCAATAGCAACCACCCTACCCACTCCAAAGTGATAAAGACCCCAACCTTCAGGCTCATTCGCCTCAAGAGTTGAGAAATACAGTAAGTAGTACCTCCCTCCACCAAAAAAAAAAAAAAAAAACTAATAAATAAATATTGGTTGATTTGAGAATTTATAAGCAGGCAGAAAAGGCTCTCCTCAGAAATAGCAGTCCTATGGTTTTCGGCTGGCGTACGATCACACGCATTTTTAGCTTTATTGATGTTGAGCTCACACTTGATGGGCTGAGGATATCGTTAGCGAGGTCTGGCACTGTTGCTCAGATTACTCTGCTGGAGGCCTTATACTCTCTCTCTTAGGGTAAGTCCCTCTGGAGCGCGGCGGCTAAATGAATGTAATGTAATGTAACGCAATACAGCGCGGTGAACAAGCAGCCTAAGCTCACGGTCAAATAAGCGCACTGAACAGAGATCATTTACCAAGCAGTAATGCTGCAGTACGCTAGCTGCGCAGGCTAAATGAGTGTAATGTAATGTCATTTACCAAGCAGTAATGCTGCAGCAGGCTAGCTGCGCAGGCTAAATGAGTGTAATGTAATGTAATTTACCAAGCAGTAATGCTGCATTAGTACACTGGTGGAAACATCACAGCCAGGGCATGAAATCAACTTTTTAACCCACTGGCCAGAGTGGCTTGTGGATTCTAAAAATCACCAGCCATTTTCAACATTTTGCCAGCCGTATTACCTTTCACAATATAACCATTTATTGTACGTCGCTTTGGATAAAAGCGTCTGCCAAATAATTGTAATGTAATGTAATGTAACCAGAGTGTGAAATGAACACCCTCCACCAGCCAAATGCTGGCAAACCTTTATTGTGGCAGGTAAGATTTCTACTCTCGAAGCCACTTTGGCAAGTAACCAACCAGGTTGTGTTATGTTGTAAAAGGTAACGCGGCAGGTAAGTTGTTGAAAATGGCTTTTTAGAATCCACAAGCCACTCTGGCAGGGGCGGATTGGCCATCGGGAGCACCGGGAGTTTTCCCGGTGGGCCGGTGCTGTGCGTGGGCCGGTAGGCTAGTACGTTTACATGCACACTAATACTCCGATCTGAACCCGGTTATGGCAATACTCTGGTTACTGAAATTGTCATGTAAACACCTTTATCCGATAATGTAAGGTCATAATCCGTGTTTTCGAAACCCGATTAACACCCCTGGTTTTTTGGCCAAACTTTCGATTTTTTGGAGCATGTAAACACCTTTCTCCGATTTCTTTCGGCTTTTCAAAACTACGCATGTCAGGCAGAAGAGGCGGTGTAACGTCAAAATGATTCCACCCGTCAACATTTGCTATGCCTGGGGTTCCTTCAGCATCTCACTTCCAGAATTTTATTATTAAATTTGCATTTCACCGGTGAAAATATATTGTTCAGTGTTACGTGCTTGTGTTTGTACTAGCTAGTTTGTGGCTAGCACATTAAATAACTGAAATTTTCGGGAAATTCGCCAGATTTAGAGATCGGTAAAGCTAGCTAGTAGCCTACAATAATATAAATCAACCACTACTAGCAATTAGCTATAAATAAGTAGCTATAATAATTACTAGCTAGCTATAATAATAATAATAGCCTAACGTAAATTTTTGACGGGCGGATCATTTTTGTCCTTACAACAGGAAGCAGTTAGTAGCTACGTTTTCCACAGAGCTGATTATGGAGAGAATCATGTAAACACGGCTTTTGGAGTAATCACATTACTTATGTTCATGTGAACGCAATAAGTTAAATACTGGCGTAAGCTGATCGTTTCCAGTAATCGGATATTGCTGTGCATGTAAATGACAAGCTAGCTGAGAGAAGCGACCTCCTGCGACGCCTGCTGACAGTGTAATAAGGTAGGACACACTTGTGTTTTTGTGCCCGCCGTGGCATTTATTATTGCAAATTGCAAAAGTAGGCTATATGTGTGTTTAGTTTTGTGTTGTTGGAAGTGGATCATTCAGCTCAATGTGATTTTTCGTGCCCGCCGTGGCAGTTATTATTGCAAGTAGCAAAAGTAAACCATAGCCTAAGTAGCAAAAGTAAACCATGGCCGTTATTGCAAGTATCGTTTTCATGCCACCGTGGGTGTGTCTGATTGCGAGTACAACTAGGCCTACATGCACGCTCTCGTCATCGTGTAACAACAACAACAACAACAACAACAGCAGCAGCAGCAGCACAATAACTTAATACGACATGTAGGGCCTATACAATAATAATAATAATAATAATAATAATGTTGCTGGGCCGCCATGGTTTTGAAACTCCCGGTTAGATTTATAGTCCCAATCCGCCCCTGCACTCTGGCCAGTGGGTTCATGCCCTGAATATAACAAAACCTGGTTGGTTACCTACCAAAGTGGCTGCTAGAGTAGACATCTTACCAGCCATGATTAAAGTTTCACCAGCATTTGGCTGGTGGCTGGCGTTGACCTGACACCCTGATCACAGCCCGATATTACACCCTGGTAATGTGCTTCTGCTACAGGCGCTGGGCTGTCAAAAATAGCAGAAAAGCATAACCTGTAAACAATAAAGTGTCTCTGTGCAGGTTTGCAGGTTGCATTTTGACGATAGTAGGACGACGTACGAGGGACGTTGCTGCAAGGCGGCCGGAGGTCTCTAAAAACCTAGTCGTCTTCGGCCGTCAGTAAAAAGCCATCTAAAAGTCGCCGCCCATGGACCACAAGCAGGTCGGAGGAGGGCAGGAGACGAATGTAAGCGTACCGCCACCGTTCGCCGGTCAGTTGCAGTCCTCCGCTACAGAGCCGAAATGAGTACCTAGCGATCCGTCTCTAACGGTAAAAGCACACAGAAAGCGCCGTCACCGCCTCCATTCATTTTCAATGAGAGGCAGCTGGCATCCACAAGGCATGCTGGGAACTGGGATTGGTGGCGGAGCGGAGCTATCCGGAGAGGCGGCTGGGGAGATGGGCAGAATCAATCACCAATCAGATTTAGGGAGGACAGGTTAATAAGGCGATGACAGCGTAGTAATATTCGCAATATAGACGGTATTTGTGCAGTTGAGAGGCGAACAGGTCTGTCTGAGCAACTGTTGATGACTGTTTGTTGTAGAGGTGCAAGCGACGAGCTAGTTATTCTTGTCATGTTTAACAGAAGGAAAACCTGCACTACATCTGGCTGGCGAGCCTGTTCTGTTCAATACGACGGCAGCAAACACGACAAAGTCTCCTCAAACAATCCACGGCAGAAAATAATAAAACCAAGACTCCTACTTTTACTTAGCCGTGGTGGATGTGGAAATTCGAAAACAAAGTGAGATTGTTAACTTAATTTTATATTAAATGGAATGCAGACTTGTTTCCCCAGTCTCATTCGACCACAACATATTGCAAAAATAGGGCTATCCGATATAGGCCGACGTTCAATAGCCAAACCCAAATACAAAATGCAATGTTGCGGTTTCATAATTTTTTGATTTTATTCCAACGGTACAGTGATAACATGCAACATTAAAAATTGGCCGGTGTTTATACAGAGCGTAAGTCAAAAAACAGACAACACACGCCCCACAGGCGGCCGATTTTGGGAGGCAGGAGCGGTGCCCCCCCCCCCCCCCCCCCCCTTTATTTACCCAGAAAGCACCACTGAACGGACATCTTTCTTTTCAACGAGGACCTGACATAATACAGTAACCATGACAACACAAATCAAAAGGCAATAAGATTAACAATTATTATGAACTCATAACTTGTAAATTCAGAGGGTGGTGTTAACAATGGGTGGAACCGTTTACTCGAGTAAATGAATACCTACTTGCCAGCAGATTCTTAAATGCTGAGGAAAAATTGTCATCAGAAAATCTCTTTTTTTTTTTTTTTGTGTGTGCATTTTTCAAAAATAATTGCTCTAGTAACAGGTCAAAGCGTGCATAGCCTACATGTTGCACTTAGTGACAACCCCCCCCCCCCCCCCACCCCCCCACCCCCTTCTCTTTTTAGAGTCCCTCTGGGGACTAATGTTACTGGAGGAGAACATGTAGAATTCCAGTTCAGTTGGGAGGCCAAGCCAGAGGGAAGCTTTCCAATGATGGCTTCGAAAATGAAAAGCTTCAAGTGGACGGACCGGCACAGACTTTAAAGTAGTTAAACGAGTCGTTTCATAGAGATAGCAGTGCGGTCAGGTAAGACTTGGCATCAGAGATGAAAAGCGAAGCACTGTGGGCTCTACAGCGCTCCCAATTTAGGAGCCTTCGCTCCTGAAAATTGGTGCGCGCCAACCGGGAAAATTTACGAGCACGACCGCACTAATTGTGATGCATTAGCGAGCTCCTTGGAGAAAATGTTAGTGTAGAGGCCTTGCTCTGTCCAAACCCTGAAGAGCAGACTTTCGATGACACAAACTGCGCAGCGCAACACAAGTTTAACGAGCCTCACCATCGCAGCGTGAGTTCAGGAAGCTAACGATGAGCCTGTACAAAAAAAGTGTTAAAAAACTGTGTAATCCAACTCCAAAAAAAGTGATTTTCTACGATAAAAAGTAAAAGCACACTAAAAAAAACTTGAAGTTGTGGTTTTATAATATTAAGTGGGACAGAGTAATTTGTCAGAGAGGAAAGAGGCGTACAGTGTTTTGCCGGAACGGAGATAACATTTGACCACCAGCCTACTATCTGTATTTAATGGCTTTCCTGTTATAGCACTGCAAATTAACCCAAAGCCCAGACACATGACACGTAAAATCATTAAGCGCATGTACTTGGAGAGAGAACAAGAGCAAAGCTGCTAACATGACCTTTACGATTTTATGCCCTTCAGCCAATGTTCTGGCTACATTTCACCATGGTATGATTTATTTTTTTGTTTTTTAATTCAATGCCTTATTTGAAATGGTATGATAATGAGGGACCGTGGTGCACACACTAAATATAGCCTCATGTTTTGCAGAGCGATCGTACTCCTGTTAAAGCACCCTTCAGCTTTGGGTCACATGGACCACAATTCACTGCCTTTTTAAGAAACGATGTCTGTTACAAGCCTACAAGTTTGCTTTTTTTTATAGGCTACTGAGGCTACATTTGTTCATTTTGGAGAGGGGAAGTCTGATGCAGTACAAGAAACCAAAAAAAGTAAAAAAACACAGAGGGTAAGGGGCCAAGCAGACAGGCCGATGACATAAGACAGGCCGATGCAAGTAGAGATCTCGGTCAAGGAGAACATAAATTTGTCCGCACTCTGACAAGCCCTGACCGTTTAAGGTTACGGGGAAATTTGTCGGGAGACGGCAGGCCAAAACCCAGTGATACCGCTGCTCTTCTCAGCCAATCACCAAGCTGAATATGCAGACAGCCGCCGCGAGCAGCCAATGGACAGAAACCAAGTCCGTCAGTTGAACTGATCTCAGAACAGTCCTTTTGAGACTTGAGAGAACAGCGCACAGTGAACACATTCACCGGACGCACTGATCTCAGAACAGACGCTTTGAAGGGAAGAGAGGTAATCTACAAGTGTGGGCTACGGACGGACGGGGGGGGGGGGACGGGGGGGGGGGGGGCTAAGAGGCCTTCAGAAAACAAACAAAAAAGGGCCTCAGACAATGACAAAAAGCCTCCAGAACGCTGTTACGCCAGACACCACACGCCCAGCAGGCACCGCACGCCCGGCAGGCACCGCACGCCCGGCAGGCACCGCACGCCCGGCAGGCACCGCACGCCCGGCAGGCACCGCCCTGACAGCAGTCAGGAAACCAACCGAGGGTGACGCGTCTTTTTAAAAAACACACACACACACACACACACACACACACACACACACACTCAGGTATAAAATATGCATGCACCCTTATTCTCTCTGAGGAGGTGTTCGATTCTCTCTTTACAAGAGACCACACCGCTCCGGCACGCCATCCGGTAAGACCATCGGGGCCCAGCCTAGCTGCTGACGCAGGCTAGCAGACGGCTAGCCCTGCGCTCTGCCCGTAAGCCCGTAATGAAAGACGAACGTGGTTTCCTCGCGGGAAGGAACGGCGATGCTGACGTACGCCCCCACATGCGTGCTGAAGAAAAGGGCCCTTCGCCAGTTCCCTGTGGCTTCTGTCTACAAACAGCAAGGCTGTCTGGAAAGGGAGGGAAATGTCACACCCATTTTTCCCCTAATTATACAACGCTTCTATATTTCCACAGGGCAATGGCCTTTAACCAGAGCCTATAAAGTCACCGCACGGGCAACACCATCAAAAGAATACCAGAAGGCTAGAAAGCAATACAGTGCTTTCAATTAAGCCATGTTCCCTATCCACAGCACGCTTTCAATTACTATGCCTTCAGTCAAGCTAGGGCGTTCACATCTAAGAAACTACACTCTTTTTTTAAAGTTAAGGAACAAGAATATATCTTTGTTCTGTTTTAGTGAAACTTCCTTAATGGGTTTGGCTCCACGGGTACAAAAAGTGACTACTTTACAAACAAAAATAAAAGCGCAGTGTCAATCAACTGATCCAGACCCGCCACCACTTGGAAATAAAATGCCTAAAACTGCCGTTATCTTTTAGCATTTCCGTCTTGGCTCAAGCTGCGAGCAAAAACATCAAAAACAAACCGGAATGAGCGCTCGATAAAAATCTGGACAGCAGAGGAGGAAAGCCGCAGCCTTGCGAAGAAAAAGCGGAATTAGCCAGGCTAAAGATATCAAAGGAAGCGTTCACCACTGCGGCTTGATCATATGCCTCAGGAAAACACTGGAATCACTGTCGGATGGGCTTTTCTCGAACATACCGACAGCTTTAGAAAATTCCATAATTCCCTGATAATTCCACAATCCTGATAAGTACACAATTATGTGTACAATGGTTTCATGCACAGTATCACAATTTTTGGAAAATATTTTTTGAAGGGATTTTTCTGATTTTTTTATTGGACAGCACAGTGTAGAGACAGGAAGAATGGGGAGCGAGAGAGGGGGAGAGACACAAAGGTCGTGTGGTCTGATTCGAACCACCGGCGACTCGCGGCTCACAATGAGCATGCGGATAGTGCTCTCCAAGCTATGCCACCAAGACACCCACACAGTATCACAATGAAGCTCATTTTCACTTTCAGAGAACATTATATGTATACATGTGTGTGCGTGTAATTGGTAGGAAAGAAGCAAAACCATCCATTACAATACCGGAAGTGAAAGACCAGAGGTTTCAGACATACCCAACATGGTAAAGACCTGGATTCAGGTTTTCCTTTTCTTAAGTTTGACCTTTCTGATAATGCAAGTTAAATCAGCTCTTTTTGGTGAATCAAAAAAAAAAAAAAAAAAAGGGGGCCAAAGTACTAAACCAAGGAAGTCCCTTTCTGGCTCTTATCTTATTAATACAACGTATTAACCAGGTTTTAAGCCAGCTGCCCTTCCCCTTTCCACACATCCGCACCTCTCATTCTATTCCTTTCCTGTATCAGAGGATAAGAACATCCACACTGCATTTACCCAATCAGAGCTGACCCATTTAAAAGTACAACTCCACTGCATTTATGGGTGCCAGAAAACAAACACAGTAATAGCACAAAATCTCAAAAAAATCATATACTACCCCCCCCCTCCCCCCACCTCGAACATTAGGGTTGGTTAAATATGACTATCACAGTACAATAAGGGGGTGTAACAATATAGAAAGTAGTGTCAGAGGAAGACAGTTATTTCCCTGACGTCATTTCCCTGGCCTGCTATAACGCGCAAAGAGAAACCGCTGACCGAACCGCGGCAGTCCCTCCCTTTCCGAAACAGAAGAATCGTTTTCTGTGGCAGGGGAGGGCAACACAACGCAGGTTAAGTGGTCGTTAATTGGGAGGGGCGAAATTTCAAAGCACGGCAAATGCACAGACGATCCACTTAATTGGGCTGCAAGCCATTTGAAAAGCTAAATTATTTAGTGCCTCGATTGAAGGCAGAAAATGTGATGCATCAATACAGGAAAAACTCAGTTGGAACAAATAAAGCTTTAATCATCTGTAATGATACGATAAATTATTACTGTAAAAACAGGCTGCATGTTTAATTGATTTAAAAACACACTTCCAGGTGAAATCCGTTTGGCTAAGTTTAAGAAGCATTTACCACCACCCAATATATGTATAGCCAGCTTTATGCATCATATAACATATTTGGGCTAGTAAATGAATTTAGGGGCAAATTAAAACAAAATACACATAAGGGACATGAATGTATACATAAAGGACGCTGAATACCTGGCATTCTTGTATATTCTACAATAGAAAGGGACAATATTTCGTTATTTGGTGTTATTAAACTCAGAAAACAGGAACAATGAGCAATCACTCTCAATCTAACGTCACCAACTAGCTCTCTTTTAGTGTCATAAAGATGTGGTTTATTTTCCCAGTGAAAAGACAAAATCAGTACATTAGTTTCAAGGCTTTCATGTGGACAAAATGTACATTAAAAAATGATAAAAATATATCGAAACACAACTTGCAAGCTAGCCAAAATAAGAAAATATACATAAAGTTTCTCGTTGATCGCACAATAAAGATGTGAGATTTTTGAAAACTTAACTTAAAAGCTGGATTTTGAAAAACAGGCATATTTCCTGTGGTTGAGTGGACGGCAGGCTACCTGTAGCTAACGTTAGGTGCCGGTCAAAGTGCGTGCCTCAGCTTGCTTGCTAAGAAGAATCGATAAATAGATATCCGTGAATAGCTGTGGCAGGGCACGTTGTAACAAGGCTAGTCTTAATTAACACACAAACATGATCACGTATCTTTTCTGATTAGAGGGAAAATAAAGCAAACTAGTTGACGTTATCAGTAACGCGTTGGTGATTTAATCTTTGCATCCAAAGTAGATCTTTTTCCAGACGCTAACCTTCTTGGCCTTTAGCAACTTAACAAGCAAGAAAATTGTTTAACTAACTTTAACGTTTCCTACGAACCTGGCCTCTCCAAAGCAAATTAAACTGGCTGACTACGATGTTACCTTTCTGGATACATTAAATATATATATATGCTATTTGTTAACAGACGGCAAAACACTATTGTTGTACTAGCGTACTTAAGGTTAGCAAATGTTACATCCAGCACCCCTTCCCACGAACGAGAGCTAGCGAGTATTAACTTGATTCAGCGTTAGAAAAGTCAGCAGGACTGTCGCTTGATTTTAGTGAGATAACTAAAGTTTTAAAAGCCCAGCAATAACCAGAAACTCCCTCAGTTTCAGAACCAGACGGGCCAACGTCAGTACATTTGGTCCGGGTGGAATCGTGCTAATCTTTCCACCAGCAGACCAATAGTCACATCGTCTCTGCATCTTTGCAGGTTTAAAGAGCTAGCAAACTAACGACGCTGCGAATTAGTACTGACTGTACCGTTAGCTACTACTGCTAGGCCGAGCCTGACACAAGCCGGTAAAATACACCTCCCAACATCCTGAACACCAACCGAGCAATCGAACACCACACCTATCAAGGCAAAAAGAGCTTCAGCAACACAAAACTGAAACGGGGTGCTATCGCTATGTAAGACTACAGCCTGATGGCATTATATCGACTCATCTGAACACCTATACAAACCACGGGAATAAGATTGAAACATTTAGACTCACTATTCCTTGATGAGCACCATCTTCTCTTCACCGGCTGCGGCTGCGCGCAGATGCTGACGTCACATGAACTTATCAACAACAACTTAATTCCGCCTCTCGTCATCAGTGATTGGTCGAATTAGAAACGCCCAGCAGTATGTTGCTCAAGTGAGGAGAGGTTCACATTAAATTGCGGATTGGTCAGATTCTTTGTCGTTCAGAAGAAGGAAAACGCATCGACAAAACAACGTGGTGCTTTGCGATTTCCCTCATTGCCATTCATTATAATAATGAAATGGCGCCAAACAAAGTCTTGCTTTAGTTCTCTTCCTCGTCGTTCATTATTATTTAAAATGTATAGATAAATATAATAAACTCAACATTTTCAACATAAAATAGTAATCGAAATGTATAACATTATCTAAAGTATACAAAACTAATGATATTTATCATGAAAAATATGTTATGGGAGAAATCACTGGTAATTAGAAAAAAAATGTATCAACAGAAGAGTTGGCTTGCCAACAGATTATTATTTCAGTAGATGAGAGGGAATGCATAAAGAAAAAAGTCAAACGAATAAAATATTACAAAACAGTTTAACAGTAATAACAAAGGATTGGCTGTAAGTTCATTATTTTCCACATTAATTTCTATATACAGTGTCCTCCATAATTATTGGCACCCCTGGTAAAGATCAGTAAAAAGGGTTATAAAATATTCATCGTTTGGTGAATTGGCTTAATCGCACACTGAAAAATGAGAAAAGAAAATAATTATTTTTAACAAAACCATGTGTGCCACAATTATTGGCACCCCTGCATTTAATACTTTGTACAACCTCCCTTTGCCAATAAAACAGCACTGAGTCTTCTCCCGTAACATCTAATAAGGTTGGAGAATACATAGCAAGGAATCTGAGAACATTCCTCTTTACAGAATCTCTCCAGATCATCCAGAGTCCTAGGTCCTCTCTTGTACACTCTCCTCTTCAGCTCAGCCCACAGGTTTTCAATGGGGTTTAGGTCAGGGGACTGAGATGGCCATGGCAGAAGCTTGATTTTGTGTTCAGTTAACCATTTTTGTGTTGATTTGGACGTATGTTTTGGATAATTGTCCTGCTGGAAGATCCAACGACGACCCAGTTTTAGTTTCCAGGCAGAGGCAGCCAGATACAGATTAAAAGTTTCCTGGTATTTCATGGAGTTCATGATGCCATGTACCCCAACAAGGTTCCCATGGCCTATGGAGGAAAAACAGCCCCACAACATCACGGAACCTCCACCATACTTAACAGTGGGGATCAGGTTATTTTCGGTATAGCCATCCTTCTTTTTACGCCAAACCCACCTTGAGTGTTGGTTGCTGAAAAGTTCAATTTTCGTTTCATCTGACCATAGAACACGGTTACAGTCAAAGTTCCAGTAGCGTTTAGCAAACTCTAGGTGCTTATGTTTGTGGTGAAATGGTAGGAAAGGCTTTTTTCTGGCATGCCTTCCAAATATTTTGTTGGCATGGAGGTGACGTCTAATGGTAGTTTAGGAGACTTGATGACCCCAAGATGCTACTTTCCTCTGTAATTCTCCAACAGTGATCCTTGGGGATTTTTTTTGCCTCTCTTACCATCCTCCTCACTCTGCGTGGGGGCAAAATAAACTTGGGTCCTCTTCCAGGCAAGTTTGTAACAGTTCCAGTTGCTTTGAACTTTTTAAGTATTGCCCTAACGGTAGATATGGGCATTTTCAGGTGAGTAGCTATTTTTTTATAGCCATTCCCTGACTTATGAAGCTCAACACACTTTTCCCTCATTTGATTTGTGTGTTCTCTTATCTTTTCCATGTTGATGTATGCATAAGAGAATATGGCCTCTGTGTCACCTCATATTTATACCCCAGTGAAACAGGAAGTCATAGATTACTGCTTGAAAGTTCCGAAACACTCTGATCAACTTTAAAAAGTAAAATATAAATGGAAAAAATGCTTCAGTTACATTTTGTTCATAAGAATTTCTAGGGGTGCCTAAATGTCATTGATACACATTTTTATGTTACAGTTATTTTACAGTTTTTCTGGAATGTAAAGCAAAAGTGATTCATTTAAATTAAAATTTTGATTAATTTGATAACAGGAACACATCATCTGAATTAGGGAATAATGGTTCGAACATACAGTATTTTCTAATCAAAGTTACGCAAATGCAGTTAGCAAAGCCAAATGTGATTTGAAATGCCCCCCGTTTTACTGATACTTTGACAATTGCCTCTGGTATGCTAAAATAACATCTACAGCTTGTCAAATCAATGTATCATTATGGCTGAACAGAAGACGGAAGTTACCCAGCAGACGTTCTCCATTCAAGGCAAATCAAACTTGCCAGGCGCTGGCCTGACCTAACTGCTCCTAATCAAATATGAAAAGCAATAAAGACTTAGCCTTCAGGAAATAAGCTATTTGAGCATGTTTGACAGACAGACACACGCACGCACGCACGCACGCACACACACACCTCTGGAAGACATTGGTCATCAACACCCCAAATATTGTTTTAAAACCTGGGGATCCTTGAAGGCAATGTAAGGCGTCCCTGGCCAGACATGATATGCAATGACTATATGTAAATTTTGGGGGGAAAAAAACTTAATAAACAAGTTTTTGAATCAGAAAATGTTGAAAACCCCCCGTTTCAAAATGTTGTTAGTTGTTTTGCTGAAAGTACGCTACGATTGTTAGCTTTCCCACTTCCTTATTGTTAGAAATGACCCATTATATATATATTGATCCCATTATAGCTTCTGTTTACGGCTATAGTCCGTTGATTTAGATATTGTTCAAAAGCAACATTTGCCAGCTGGGTAAAACACGACACCTCAGATTACATTTTGAGCTCCATCCAAAGCAGCAGCTGTTCCTTTCATCTTCCAGTGACCAATAAGAAGCCGCGTTAGATCTGCCAATGAAACAAAGGCATTAATAATTCCCAGGGAATTGAAACGGCAGCATGTTAAACGGCACAGCCTCGTCCCATTCAAGAAGTTTTAATGACTCGATATATTATTGATTTCGGACAGCAAGTTGATTATCTGTTAAATGATTCAAAAGATCAGGCTTTTGCCGTTTCTGAAGACACCGTGCAGAGTCTCTGGAGCTGTCACTCCAGTTGTGTTTCTGTAGCTGACATAGGCAGGCTTCCACGCAAGAAATTATGTTCATTTAAAAAGAAAAAAAAGTTGATCCAGGGTTTACTCAAACAAATCCTCTTACTTATCTGATTAAGTTTACCCAAGGCCATACCGTGCAGTGCACCGTGACTGCTGCTCGGAAACCTGTGGTATTTTCCCATTTACCACATACACAGTACATCTGATTATAATCAGCAATTGTTCTACCAGGGCATATGTAAGCAGCAGCCAAATACTGAAAAAAAGCTGCAATTATGCAAACTAATACGGCTGTATTATCAGGTTACGCAATCTTAATAGCCATTTTCTTTTTTTAATTTTGTCAAGGGCGCTTTGTCTGTTACCTCATAGTATACACAATGTAGCCCACTCCCCCTCACCCACTTTGTCTCCGACGTAGGCTTCCTGCTCGTCACAAAATGCTTCCAGTTTAAGTTTCCTATCAGCTTAATTACTAAGACAGTATTGATGCACTCTATTACAGATTGCACCAGATTTCTACTGGGGGGTGACTGTGGGTTTGTACCACAGCTAATTCCCAATCAAACAACACTCATTGTGCAAAAAAAAAAAAAATGTGTCAGTGGTTATTGTCTACGTTCACAGGACTTATTCCTACTGTCTGTCCCCAATGCCCGGACTGAAATGGGGGGGAAAGGGGCATTTATGAATTCTGCTCCCTCTTCATGGGAATACCCTGCAAAGGGATTTGAAATTTGAAGAACTTGTCCCGCTTGGTGTTTTTAAATCATTCATGAAGGATTTTGAGGCAAACTCAATGGCCTGTCTCGATGTTTTAATTAGCCTATTCTCTGTTTTTATGATTGTGATTTTACTTGATGCCTTATATTTTGTTGTTTGTTGTCTGTCTGTCTGAAACTTTTTGTAAATGACTTGCGCTGCTGCCTGTCTTGGCCAGATCACGCTTGTAAAAAGATATTTCTCAATGAGTCTTCCTGGTTAAATAAAGGTTAAATACATTTAAAAAACCCTTTGACTCTTTGCTTTGGACTGTGAATCAATCAATCAAACTATATTTCACAGCATACCCCAGCTTAAATCTAAACCCCCGCAAAAACAAGCAAAAAGGAAACATTGACAAGGAAACATTTTTTTTCTCGAAAAACGACACTCACTTTACATCCCTCAAACTCAATAAAACCATCTATTCCCACAATATATACATACTTCCCTTTATATTGCCAAGGAAATGCTAGACGTTTTAGAAAAAGAGAAACCTGGATGAGTAACTAGACTCAATAGCGGGGGCCATTAACATGGGCAAGTTCATTTTCTGCCTGCCTAATTGGCGGAGTACTGGTTGTGTGGAAGAGTCTAGAGGTGGCAGTCCACTGGCAGGCTGGGGTTTAAAGAGAGGCAGGTGGGGCTGCTTGGAGGCTCATCCTCTAAGGCAGGGGTCCCCAACCCTGTTTCTGGAGATCTACCATCCTGTAGGTTTCACTCCAACCCTAAAAAGGCACACCTCTAACAGCTAAAGATCTAATTGAGTTGCTAATTAGTAGAGTCAGGTGTGCCAAATTAGGGTTGAAATGAAAACCTACATGACGGTAGATCTCCAGGAACAGGGTTGGGTACCACTGCTCTAAGGCATGGATACTCAACTTTGGCCCTCAAATCCAAATCCGGCCCTGGTTTTCTTTTCTCCCAGGCAATTAACTGAACAATTAGTGCTACTGATTGGCCAGACTGTCTTCACACCCGACACCCAGGTATAGGGAGGGTGGAAAACCAGCAGTTCTCAGCCCTCGAGGACCATGAATTGAGTAACACTGCTCTAAGGGCGCTGTTCTAGTGCTTACATGGGCCCCTTGGCCTGGAATCAAATCTGGACCGTCCAAGTGCCGACTGTGGCCAGCAGTCCTGCAGGATGACACACAGAGCCTGTTTAACTAAGACCTTTAGCATGCGCAAAACTAATAACACAACCAATGATTGGTGCAAAACAAATACCATGACCAATCGTTGGTCATGTTATTGGTTTTGCGTGTGCTAAAACATTTTGCAGGACCACAAATCAGGCCCATAATTGGCTCCAGCATCAGCCAGGAATGGGAGGGTTTTCAAACGGCCAGGATGACACCAGAGACTCCCTCTGGTCGATCGGGAACCCGCAAGGCAGCCTGTTGAATCATGATTGTGTGAGCCTGACTCGCAAAATTGAGGTGAGTAGAAAGCGGCAGTTGACAACCTTTGCTTCAGAGGAAAAAAACGTTGCTTGTCTGCGTTGGCCCGAATCAATATCAGTCAGCTGATTGGAAGACTGGGACCAATTGTCAGTCATTTGGCCTCTCAACATTATTTAATTCACAGTCGACCCCCTGAGAATCATATATGCCCTCATCTGAAGTATGCACATTACATTACATCGGTCTGTCAGTTGAATTTAAATTGGGATTTTGTACCATGCAGTAGATAGTAGTATGCAATGTAAGTTAATGTTGCCATAAAACAAATGAAAAAGTAATCTCATTGGTCCTGGATTTGCCTTACAATGTTCAATTGCCTGGTTATCGTTAGTTAAGCGGTGGGAAAGAAATTAAGCTGAATCAAGTCAAATGGTTAAAATTGTGCAAAGTAACTTAAAATCAAGTGAGATGTCAAAAACTTTTTTGGCTGTCTGTTTGAATATAGTCACCAAAACAGCAAAATTGGATTCGTACGTTAGCGTGTACTTGAATGTAGTTCGAAGAATTGTGTGGTGACGTGAAATCGTGTTAGCACAGTAAAACCAACAGCATTAAATCAGTAGCATTTCTTCATGGCTCCTATGCAGAAGTATACACTCCATACTGGCATACTGCAGAACATATACTTTACATACAGTCAAGCCGGAAAGTCTGCACACCCCTTCCACCTTCTCCACGTTTTATTACGTTACAGACAATAGATTGAGTTCATTTTTTGTCTCAAAATTCAACACAAAAGAGCCCATAATAACAAAGTGAAAACAGGTTTTTAGACATTTGTGCTAATTTATTAAAAATCAAAATGTAAAATATCATATGTACACAAGTGTGCACACCCTTTGACATGACACCCAAAAGTGAGCTGAGGTGCATTTTGTTTCCACTGATACTGCTTGAGATGTTTCTACAACTTAATTGGAGTCCACCTGTGATAAATTCAATTGATTGGACATGATTGGGGATTGCCAACACCTGCCTATATAAGGTCCCACAGTTGACAGTGCATGTCAGAGCAAACTCCAAGCCATGGGGTCAAAGGAATTATCTGCAGACCTCAGAAACAGGATTGTGTCAAGGCATAGATCTGGAGAAGGGTACGGAAAAATCTCTGCAGCTTTACAGGTCCCAAAGAGCACAGTGGCCACCATCATTCCTAAATGGAAGAAGTTTGGAACCACCAAGAATCTTCCTAGACCAGGAACCCGAGGGTCACTCTGACAGAGCTCCAGCGTATCCTTGTGGAGATGGGAGAACCTTTCAGAAGATCAACCATCCAGGCAGCACTCCACCAATCAGGCCTTTATGGTAGAGTGGCCAGACGGAAGCCCCTCCTTAGTAAAAGGCACATCACAGCCAGCTTGGAGTTTGCCAAAAGGCACCTAGAGGACTATGAGAATCAAGATTCTCTGGTCTGATGAAACCAAAATTGAACTTTTTGACCTGAATACCAAGCGTCACGTCTGGAGGAAACCAGGCACCGCTTATCACCTGGCTAATACCATCCCTACAGTGAAGCATGGCGGATGTTTTTCAGCAGCGGGAACGGGGCAACTAGTCCTGATAGAGGGAAAGATGAATGCAGCTAAGTACACCGAGATCCTTGAAGAAAACCTGCTCCAGAGCGCTCTGGACCTCAGACTGGGGCGAAGGTTTACCTTCCAACATGACAACGACCCGAAGCACACAGCCAAGAGAACAAAGGAGTGGCTTCGGAGAAAGTCTGTGCATGTCCTTGAGTGGCCCAGCCAGAGCCCAGACCTGAATCCAATTGAACATCTGTGGAAAGAGCTGAAAATGGCTGTGTACCGACGCTCCCCATCTAACCTGGCGGAGCTTGCAAGGATATGCCAAGAGGAATGGGCAAAAATGTCCAGAAACAAGTGTGCCAAGCTCGTAGCTTCTTTCCCAAGACGCCTTGAAGCTGTAATCGCTGCCAAAGGTGCAGCAACCAAGTATTAGGCTAAGGGTGTGTACAGATATGTAACCCCTAAATAACCTATTTTTGTCAGTAAAATAAAATTGCATATTTTCTAAAAACCTGTTTTCACTTCGCCATTATTGGCTATTGTGTGTAGATGTTTGAGGCAAAAAATGAACTCAATCTATTGTAGTATAAGTCTGTAACGTAATAAAACGTGGAGAAGGTGAAAGGGGTGTGCAGACTTTCTGGCTTGACTGTAACCTGTTAAGTTGAATTGTAGTTACAAATTAATTTATAAGGGCACGGGACTGAATTTTATAGTGGAATAAACGTACAAAACCAGAATGTAAGAAATGTATACTTTATCCGGCAGAAATTAATTGTGTTTCTGACAAACAATTCTGAACACAATAGAAACTGTGGCATAAACTCATTGACTTAAAAAAAAAAACTGGGTCTTTTTGCACGGTAAATGTTTCTCATTTTAGAATCTTTCTGTGAGTCCAACAACAGTAAAAAGAACATCTGCACTTATTTGATGTCTTCATTAACAAACACATCATTAGAACCGACTGCAAGAGAGAAATCCTGATTTTTATTGAAACCATTTTACTGATAAATGACATTGCGGTGCCTTTTTTGTATTTCCCAATGGTTTTCAAAAATCATTTGCTAAAAAGACATTGAAACACTGAATAGCAAGATATTCCATGCTTTAATATTAACACTTAATCACAAAGAAATCAGGCAAAATGCCTTGTTTGCCATTTCAATAAAAATATGAGATCTTTTTCTCTTCTTTTTTTTTTTTTAACACAGTCCTGTTTTGCTTTTGTCATAATATAAAAACGTTTAATACTGATTGCGAAACACTGGATTTAATTTACAAAACAAAATAACTATTATAATAACAACAATCAATAATAACAACAATAATAATAATATTAAAAATAAAATAAAATAAAATAAAAGGAAACAAGACAGTCCGAGCTGCATCGTCTTGGCTAACGCAAACAGTGAACGTGTCCGAGGAAATATCGTTTGGTAGCTACAGTCCCTCCTGGCACGCACAGTGTCAGGTCGTTGAGTCCTTTTCTCAAAGTTGTTTTTTTTTTTTACAGTGTAGGTGGAGGCATAAGGATTCGTGCGCTGTCAAGCCAGTCCCAGCTTTTGATCCGCTCCACATTTTCCCTCGTCTCCAGGACAGCTTGGTCGATCGGGTCCTTCGGAAAGCACCTTGACACCAACAGGAGAGGATAGCCAATCGTCGACGAGGGGGAAATCGAGAAACCCAATCGAAGGAAGACCAATCAGGGACGGGAGAATGAAACCCGAAGGCGACTCAGCATTTGGACGAGGGGAAAAACCTCCCTGGTGTCAGGAACTTGTACCCGTTCCCGGCGGGTAGCCGGATGGGCCGGGCCCCGGGACTGCTGCTTGTGGAGGTGGCCGGCGAGGGGGGCAATTTCCTGGGGTCATGCTTGCGGTGGCCATTGGTGGGGTTCCTGGCGTTGCGGTCGAGCGATTCCAGCTCTGGCAACTCCAGGACATCGGCCGGTTCACCCGGCTTGCCGCTGTGGCGCGGGGAGAGGTTTAGGAGGGTGAGGACATCCCTCCCGGGGGTCCCTGCGCTACCCCGCCTGGGGCGGAGGGCCCGTACGGGACCGGAGTGCTGCTGGGCCGCCGCGTTGGCCCAGAAGGTCTTCAGGTTGTGGATGGCCTGCACCTTGTCGTCGATGGCGGCCCGCTTGAGGCGGTCGATGGCGGGGGCGTCGGCCGGGCTGGAGCGGGCGGAGCCGGTGGAGGAGTAGGACAGGGCGGGGGAGGGGGTGCTGCCGGAGGGGGACTGGTGTCCCGAGCTGGGAGAGACGTTGCTAGGCGACCGGGAGATGTGGCCGCTATAGGGCGAGCTGGGGTACTTGAGCTTGAAGTTTTGGCTGTCCAGGGTCGGGGTGGGAGAGGGGTGACCCCCCTCTTTTAGGGAGGTCTCAGAGGTGGCGGGGCTGTTGTAGCCCGAGCTGACCTTCTGTAGGGAGGAGGTGCGGGACGGCGGTTTGGGGCGGACAGGAAGGGGGGAGGACTGGCCCCGGACGCTCGCGCTGCTGTGGGGCCGGCTGAACGCGCTGGTCTCTGACGAGCGGAAGGCGGAGCCTCCAGTCGGGGTGCAGGCGCCCCCGGACCCCGCCCCTACGCCCTCGCCGCTGGCCCTCTGCAGGTTTTCCACCGCCCGTAGGTGGCTCTGCGTCTCTTCCAGAATCTTCTTGGCCAGCTCCTGGGGGTCCAGCGGGGGCCCCGTCGTCCTCTCCTCCTGGGACTTGACGGTGCTGTCGGTCTCGGTGCTGGACTGGTCCGACTCGCCCGTGTCCGAGCTGCTCACCTTCGCTGTCTTCTGGGCGGGCGGGGTCGAGCTCCCCGGCGGGGGTGGCGCCGCCTTAACGGGCGAGGCGGGCGTGCTGACGCTGCCCCGCGATGAGACCGACGCCCCGCCGTGGCCCCGCCCGCAGCCGGCCCCGCCCCCTCGGCCGCCGCGGTTGCCGCGGTGACCGGCGGGCAGGGGCAGGGTGTCGCAGTGGTTCCCCCCCAGGGGTTCGCTGCTGATGATGGAGAAGCCCTCGTACTCGTCGTCATCTCGCCCGCCCGCCGCCCCGTGGGGGGACGAGCGGCTCCGCGGGATGCCCGGGTGCCGGTTCGGGGAGAAGAGGCCCGCCCCGCCCCGGTGGCGCTCCAGCTCCTGCTGCCTCCGCTGGCCCAGGTACTCGCAGGCGCTCTCCGACTTGGACACGAAGCTCATGGACGAGGCCACGGAGCTCAGGCTGTAGACGGAGATGGCGTCCGAGGCGAAGCTGTCGGGGCAGGGCGGGGAGAAGGGCGGCGCGGGGTAGCCCAGGGGCAGCTGGTTGGACACGGACTGGGCCGAAGCCAGGGACTCCAGAGAGGACGAGCTGTCCAGGCTCAGCCGTTTCGGGAGCTCGGTGGAGTCTGGAAGAAAGCCAGAAGAAAGGAAACGGGAAAGAGGATTTAGGGAGATGGAGGACAATTCATGGACAATTTCCCCCTTTTTTAAATTTATTTTATGTACATATTGCTTGCTTTTTTATTTATTTATTTTGTTTTTAGTTTTTATTTATTTTTATTGTTTTTATAGCTTTTATTTATTTTATTGTTTTATAGTTTTTATAGCTTTTATTTATTTTTATTGTTTTATTGTTTTTATAGAGTTAGGGTTTATTGATTATTGATTTCATTATTGACTTTTAATAATGTTAAGTGCATTGCATTAAATTGATTGATTGATTGAAGAGAGACAAAGTCATCCTTCTGAAGCATTTCTACAACACCTATTGTGAGAAGAACACCTGGATCTTTACCAAAGGTTGCAAGTTTTCAATTATTTGCTTCTACCCTTGAAGCATCATACTGGAGCTACTGGCTTCAGTTTATTGTACCATCATCACACGAGAGGGACTTGAAAGTTGGACTTAACTGACTGCAGCAAAACCAGTCACAACCAGTTTAGAAAAAAAACAGTTCTGCTAATGTTCATGGCTAATTCCAAGGAAGAAGAAAGCTTCCAGAGTTCCTTGTACTTATGCAACATTTTTCCTCCAAATTCTGAACTGAAGAAGGTCAGAACAGAAGAAGGTCAAATTGAAACGCAGCTACATGTTTCCAAGAACAACTAAAAACAAAACATTGGCTACAAAGCATAAAATGTGACAAATATTTAGACCAATTATTTTAGAAATGTAAATGGTCACTATGTATAACTAGCCATTAAACTGGACGTGAAGTTGCATTCTGTTGTTTAGGGCATGTTTAAAACCAGTAATGTTTAAAAAAACATTCAGTCTCGCTCTTGGGGTCTTGGGTTCACATCTATGTTTGCTTTTTTCAAAAGCCTCCCCTCGAGAAAATGGTTGCAGACTTGCTACATGCTCATTGAAGTGAGGTTTCCTAGCACAGTTATAAACTGGGGATTTTCCATCTCCATTGGGAGCATTAGGTAAATATTCCCAGCTGTATAAATGATGTAATAAGGGTACAGTATGAGGATGGGGTCGGTCATAAACAAGGTGCGTGATATAAACCGTGTACACAACATTACGCCAGCCATGCTGGGGCGCCGTTTCCTGTGATATGTGAGTTTCATGGGGGGGATCTAACATCTAAAGGGGGGTGGGAGGGTTCACCACTGACCGGTGTGAAGATTGGAAAACTGCTAAATGCTGCATGCTGCCAGGTGCACCGATATCTAAGAGGGGAACCCCCAGTGAACCCCCCCACCCCCGGGTCCTCTGGTTGCACGGTTGAATTGCGGTTGAAGGGCTTATCGAAGAGTACAGTATGAGGATGGGGTCAGTCATAAATAAGGTATTGGACATAAACCGTGTTTACAACATTACGCCACGCTGGGGGGGGGGGGAGTCTCCTGTGATATGTGACCGCCCTCCGGGGTCCTCTGGTTGCACGGTTGAATTGCGGTTGAAGGGCTTACCGAAGAGTGCCAGTAGAGACTGCAGGGCGTAGTGCATGGTCCGGCGGTTGGCCTGTTTGCCCGTCTTCAGCACAACCTCCTCCTGGCCCACCTCACACAGGTCGAACCCTGGGCACAAGAACCAACCGTTAAGTGTCTCATTCATCAAGAGTAGGAGCCCAATGTGCCTTCCTTCCCTCAGTGACTACTGGAAGGCAGCTGCTGCCTGCAAGGCTGCAAACCATAGCTAGGTAGTTTGCTAATTCGTAGAAGGATTGCCTTTGAGCATACCGTGGGTCTTTGTTTTGTTCAGTTAAATAGCTGTACTTGTGCACATATGGTGCATGTTCAATGTCTCAATTACGACTTACCCATGATGTAGTTGATTGATGGAAACCATTTTCAGCTAATTCCATGCTGTCCTTCTTTTGGACATACACACGTTGCTAATGCTAGCGCAACTCTAAGGTAACCGGTAGCATCCACTACCAAATGCAATTAAACACTCCACAGTGCACCCAAAGCAAATAAAATACGACGACAGTCTATTGGGGTTATTTTGGGTGTTTATACCATCATTTTTGAAGTCAAACTATCGTTGAATCCTTTACTTTGTGCTGACCTATATTCTCTGTGGAAGTACGGCGGCGGAGCGAACGTGGCCATTGCAACTTGTTGCTCTTCTTTGTTGTTGTAGTCGACCAGTGCCGGCAATACATTCGTAGGTAACGTAAAGTATTGCTCCCCAGATAGACTGTCGTCGTATTTTATTTGCTTTGGGTGCACTGTGGAGCGTTTAAGTGCGTTTGGTAGTGGATGCTACCGGTTACCTTAGAGTTGCACTAGCATTAGCAACGTGTGTATGTCCAAAAGAAGGGACAGCATGGAATTAGCTGAAAATGGTTTCCATCAATCAACTACATCATGGGTAAGTCGTAATTGAGACATTATGTCCAAAATTCCAAACTATCCCTTTAAAGGGTGTGGCCAAGGGAAGTGATGTGGCACTGGCCATTCTGTACTCTGATTCAACACCAGAGACACCTGCTAGCAACCAGAAGCAGAGAGGGTGGGAGGAGTACAGGAGCTAAGATAGACTATAGTGTCTAGTTTATATATTATATTAAAATCATTACACTGGCTGCTGATTGATTTTCGAATTGATTTTAAGGTGCTCTTATTGGTTTTTAAAGCTATGCATGGACTCGCCCCCGACTACATAAATGACCAATTAGCAAAATACGTCCCTGTCAGAGCCCTTAGGTCCTCAGATTCCCTCCAACTGTCCATTCCGCGGTCGAGAACTAAGACCTATGGAGAGGCTGCTTTTAGTTCATATGCCCCTAGACTGTGGAATAAGCTTCCCTTGGCTATTAGAAATTAGAAGATTTTTAAGAAAAACCTGAAGACCTACCTCTATAAAAGGGCCTTCTCTTAGGAACTGCCTTTAACTTATTTTAATTGTTAATTTTCTTTTAATTTTCTATTCTTTATTCATATATCTATTTTTATGATTATTTTATGTTATTTTTACTTTATCGCTATTTTACATATATTATGTATTTTATTGTCCTTGTGTGTTTTACTGTCATTTTATTTGCTCCTTTGCTTTCTGTAAAGCACATTGATTGGAACTTTGTGTTTGAAATGTGCTATATAAATAAAGTTTGTCTAAACACAGCCTCTCACCCAGTGCAGCGAGGAATTCATGGCAACCTGGCAACCTCCAGAGCTGAACGCTGATTGACACCTGGATGGGAGCCACTGAGAAATCCTGCTCCTTCTCACCTGCCTGCAGCTGGACCAGCACCTGGTGGAGCTGGGAGAGAGAGAGAGAGGGAGAGAGAGAGAGTGAAGGAGGGATGGAGAGAGAAGGAGAGGGAGGGGGAGAGGAAAGTAGGGAAGGGACAAAGGGAAAGAGGAAGCGGGAAGGTGAGAAGAGAGGGAAGGAAAGAGGGAAGGAGGGAAGGCGAGATAAAGGGAGGGAGGGGAAAAGAAAGGGAGTGAGGGAGAGAAAGGGAGTGAGGGAGAGAGAGGGAAGGAGGGAGAGAGAATGACACATTCTTGTTATTTTTTATTGCCATCATTATGTTCACCCTGGCATGTTTCTATGTTATAACAACATATCCACAGTTTCTTATTTTATATGTCATGTATT
>CM056392.1:7197398-7270869 GCA_029718625.1 Synaphobranchus kaupii
TCTGTGCGTGTGCGTGTGCGTGTGCGTGTCTGGTTGTGTGTATATGTGTGTGCGTGTGCAGCAGGTCTGAGGCCTACCCTGTTGATGAGTTGTTCTCCAGTCTCTGAGGCAGTGATGAGTTTGCACAGGGCCAGGAGTGCAGGGGGAGGCAGACCTGGGGGGGGGTACAACAGTATGACACTAATACTGTAAGGATAAATGTGCAGTGCCTACCTTCATTAAAAATGTAATATAAATTAGCTAATTAAACACATCAGAGCACCCCTGAGGGGTATGTCACAAAGCAGGATTACTGAGCTAGCTGGATAACTTCACTGAGTAAAACCCGGAACCCTCCCAAATCTGGAACATGGACTGAAGTAAAAAGAGCCGTTCCGGGTTTTACTCCAGCTAACTCAGTAATCCTTGTTTTGTGAAATACCCCCCTGGTCTAAAGGGCTAAAGCATTTCAAACCACCCCGCGATCCCTGCCCCTCAGAGGCTCAGTGGCGCCCCCCTACGTACCGAGCAGGGACTGCAGCGTGGTGCTGCACTGCTGGAGCCGGTCGCCGGGGTCGGCGGTGGGGAAGAAGACGGCGGCGGGGAGCCCGGTGCCCACCGGGTCCAGCCTGAACCCCACGGCCGTCAGCAGCGCCTGCCAGCCGGGAACCCCGCCCACCTTGTTCTCCACGCTCTGCTGGGACGTGTACATGGAGTTACGCTGGCCGTTCTGGATCCTCTGCAGCGACTTCTCCACCTGGGGGGGGGGGGGGGGGGGGGAGAGGCTTTAGGACATGGCCCGTTTCTGGGGGAAAGGCGTTGGGAATCCGCGGTTTTTCGGGCGCGAGAGGCTTCGGACGAAGTGTGAGGTGGGGGTCGGGACGGAGGACCAGACGCGACTGAGAACCGTAGAAAACCAATAGAGGGAAGGAGAAAAGACGGGAAAGAAACTCCCGTTTAAAACCCAAAAGAAATAAAAACGACCCGAATAAAATTGATCGAGACTCGCAGATGGGAGTCGGGGAAATAAACAGAGAAGGACATAGTCCCGGCGTGAACCAAAAATAATAACAACGCAAATTATTTGGGCGAAGCTCGCAGGTTCGAGCAGAGAAAAGAAACAGAACAGAATAGCCTTGAGCTCAGAAACTATCAGAGCTAAAATAAAGGCCAACGGAAACAAGGCGAAGCCGAGGTTACTGTCTAGTAGCAAGACAGAGAAACAAAAACCAAGGCAGGAAAACAAAACCGTAAGAACTAAATACTCTAAGTTCTACAGGCCAATCCCGCGTGTTCTTTAGAAGCACAAAAGAACAAGTGGTCCCCTGAAATTCCTATACTGAGTTACCTGGCTAGAGTGGCATGAATGACACTCAAGCACCGGAAACAGGAAGCGCCGAGCTTAAGTAGGCAGGCCAACACCTGACACAGTTGCGACGCATAATAGCCGGGCGAGAGAGAAAACCCGGCCAGAACGCCCTCCCGTGGCAAAAGGAAAAACCTCCACTGAGAAGAGACGGCAACCTGAAAAACCGCGACACGAAGGACACGGCTTCCCAGGAATTCGGACTTCAGTGTTCCTACTGTGGTGAGTTTTACTAAACAGGGTCATGTCAAAGGAGGGTAAACCCTGCTGATTGCACTTTATTTAATTATTCTTTATGTGATAATATATTTACATTGGCACACATAGTTTTTTACTGTATATCTGCTTCATAAGATGGCTTCTCCTGACCATGTCCTGATATGCAAAGTTCAATGCAGAGGCAGTGTGTAGCTATGTTCGGTATGGCTGTGCGTATATATATGCACCGTATTTAAGTTCAATGTGGGCAGGGTGTAGCTATGTTATGTAGAACTGTGCGTACATATGCACAGTATTTATGAATTCTTCATTGTTCCTTTTGAAGTCAATGAATGAAGAGAAACTGTGGACAATAGCACTCACCAGGTGGAGCAGGACTCTCATGGCGTCCCGTGCACGGTCTGGGTACTGCAGGATCTCAGCCAGGGCCTGGCCAATCAGAGACGAGGGGCTGTTGAGCTTCACGTCGTTGCCAATCAGCATGAAGCCTGTGCAGAGAACCAGGGCAGAAGAATAATGGGGGGAGGGGCTTAGTCAGAGAGAGGAGCAAACAGCAGAGTACGTGTGTGGGTGTGTGTGTGTGTGTGTGTGTGTGTGCGCGTGTGAGCGAGAGTGTGTGTGCGTGCGTGTGTGTGTGCATGTGCGTGTGCGCGTGTGAGCGAGAGTGTGTGTGCGTGCGTGCGTGTGCGTGCGTGTGCGTGTGTGTGTGTGCGTGTTGGTAATGACCTGCCCAGTTGGAGGGGTGTGAGAACTGCTTGCTGCTCTGGACCGTCTTCATGGCGTCGGCCAGGGCGGCGCTGGCCTTGGTCCCGTTCAGCAGGGCGGAGTAGAAGGCGTGGACAAACACCTTGGAGGCGGCGACCGGAACGGGCCACAGAGACACCAGCACGCACTGCGCGCCGGCCGCCAAGAAGGCCCGCGTGAGGCCCACGACCCCGTCCGCCGTCACCTTGCTGTCCGACTCCTGATAGGACCTGCAACACACAGGGGGAGGGGTTTATGAGCAACAGCGTTCCATGCTCCCGATTGGACATTTTCACACAAGGGGAGTGGCTTATGAGTCACAGGCTGTCCCGATATTCTTCACCCCCCCCCCACCTCCTTTCCTCCACTCTCCCACTACCACTCCTGTCCTACCCGGAGGTATGCAAAAACTGCCTGAACATTTCGAGTACAAGTAGTTGCATGTACAGTATACAATGTACCTGACATGTCGACACATTAATCAATTTGTAAGTAATATGTAGCCAAATCAGCAACATTACATTAGGACACAAAGATCGGTTTCCGGGGCACGGAGGAGAGGAGGTGGTAGTGAAGGAAAGGAGGGTACATTTTTTGAGTATTGGGACACACACATAGCGTTCCATACTCCTGATAGGACCTTTGTCACAGAGGGGGAGTGGCTTATAAGTCGAAAATTCCTTGAATCCATGAAATCCAATAGATGAGCCCTCAAGGGGTTAGCAGATGGTTCACTCTGAAGCCAAGCAGTTTGTTTTTTATTGCTGAAGTGCTTTAATTCACATAGGGGACATAATGAAGTGTGTGTTTAATTGCTTAGATAAAATAATCAAATAAAAGGCTAAATAAGATGATTAAATTGTGGCTGGTGTGAGTGCGATGCCCGCCTTGCGGGCGGGTCTGTTTTACAACGCACCTCAATCTCTGTCGTACAGCAGCATTATGGAACTGCGCTTGAACTCTGAGGTTGCCAGTTTAATTCCCAGCTGGGGCACTGACACTCAACCCTTGAGCAAGGTACTTAACCTGCATTGCTTCGGCAAATATCCCGCAGTATAAATCTATCACAATGTTAAACACACGGTAATGTTTGTAAGTTCTAGATAAGAGTGTCCACTAAATACATAAAATGTATATATTGCCTGTTTTAAATCAAGGCTGGCTGTCCAGTGTTATACGAGTAGATAGAACACGCGGTGCTACTAATGACTACATTTACTGAAGCAATGCGTCCACGCTTGACACATTAGTTTTTGAAAAGCACCAAATGTGACATTGTGAAGAAAATAAAGTGCCGGGTTGTTATTTTTAAAGACATTTTGAGGCATTACGTGGACAGTTCAGATCAAAACTGAGACAGCAGACAAGACCAGAATGGTGATTTTTTTTTCATTTTTTGATTTAGAATGCTAATGTTTAAGGACTACACATGAAAATGGCACTTAACGAATTAAACAACCGTTTTTATGACATGAGTTATGAACTTGTTGAGTGGATCCATCTGGTCTCTCCCCATAACTCTTTGGAAGACCACAGCCGCGGGCAGCAGAATTTCTGAAACCCGATAGTTTGCGCTGAACAAAATCTCTTCTTTCTAAAACGGTCTTGTGCGGCTGATGGCTTTTTTTTTTTTTTTGCTCTGCGGGTGTTTGACTGGGATTTCGAAACACATTTGTAAGCATTAAAAGTCAGCCCTTTAAGGTTTACTCAATGTGTTTTGAAGAAACCCAGCCCCACGCTTTCCTTGGGGAGTTTTTTTTTCAAATATATAATTGGGCGCTTTTTTGAAAAACACCAAAAAATAATTTGTGACTTCAGTTAATAACACATGGTCGCAGCAGGGAGGTACGCTGGGATTTTGGAGGCTGTGGAATTCCTTTTGAGTTCCCTCCGTCGCCGTGGTGATTTATGTCGCGTGATCATTAGCGAGATCTGAAGCCTATTGAAGACACTACAACTGAGCGTACAGTTACGAGAAACTCCCACTTCCACCCCTAAATAATATAGAAAAACATCTTTGTCAGCAGGTTCCTTTTCATAGAGCAGATGTTTGAATGTATGAAAGTAACAAGCAATTGATAGCAATAAAGAAATCCAATTAAATTCTAAATATACAAATCAAGGGATCGTCTGGTCTTTTTTGTATTTTTAAAAAATGTGCAGCTGATGTGAAATTGAATGAAAAATAGCACTTTTGAGGGAATGCAGACTTGAGCATCTTTGAGGGAAATGCAGATTTGGGCGTCTTTGAGGAAGCATGGACACGTGAAAGAATGCTTGACCCACATCACCTGTTGTGTTCAATGAGGCCCTGCTCTTCACCACGGTGCTGTGGGAATGTCCTTATTAACATCGATAAGAAACTCCACGTTTCATCTAAGAACACACAGGCAACGATATCCTGTATGTTTGTATTACATGTTGGACTTATGGGTCTTATAGCAATAGTATCTTGGAACCAATCAGGAAGTGCTAACACCCCCACCCATGGTAATTAAATATTCAACCCCATGCCTCTCACTCTGCAGTTAACAAGCCAGGGCCGTGTCCGAATACGACCCCCACCCCCTTTTGAGGGCGCGTATTTGAGTCCACTTCGTCAAAAAGCTTTTGAGTTGAGTGGCCGACTTTTTCTCAGAAATGGGGGTACTTAAAATGCCAGGATGAACCCCTTATTTCCGGCGTTTTGTTGAGGGGATTCAGTCGCACACTCATCTGCAGAACTGTGCACTCACCCGACAATTTCAGGAAGTAACCCGGAAGTAAAAACCTAAAAGCCATAGAGCGTATATGCATATGTATGGTACAAGGGTGGGTCATATTCCGAACTACTCTTTTAAATTTTTGTTCATTCATAATCTACACTTTGTTACAATCGTCATATGTAAACTGACTGATATTCTCAATAAAAAAAATATATATATTACAAACTACTCCCTCACAAGTTCGGAAAGTTTTGCGAGATTTCTTTTGCACACTGCTTGCAAAGTGAGGGGACAGGGCACATAGTAGATAGGGGTCTGAGTGGGCAGGGGACAGGGAACAGGGAACAGGGGACAGGGGTCGTATTCGGACACGGCCCAAGCCTGTGTAGGCATTGAGTCAGTTCACTTCCTGTGCAGGTGTTCAAGCAGCCTGTAGGGGCCCAACTGTCCAGAGGGGGGCGCTGTTGCGTCATGAGACACCAATGCGCTGACGACTGGAAACTGTTTTCCCATTCAGCTTTCCTGCCGTCTGTTATAAACATCGGGCCAGTATCTTCACCTATAAAGAGGTTATTTTATCCTGACCAGGGGGGTCAAATGCGTATTTGAAATACTTTAACTCTACATATACACGCCGCAAAAATGTAATGAAAGTGTACACATCAAATAAAATGAGAATTTTGCTGTGAAAACTGGTGAAAAGAAATGGTTCTTGGTCAGTAATGTACGAGGAATGTTCCTGGCATCTTAAGAAATAAAGTATTTGACCCGCAGGTGTGCTTGTGACAGTAGAGCCCTGGTGAACTCACCCCAGCACCACCAGTTTGGCGAGCAGCCGGAGGTCCAGGATGTCGGCGGCGGTGAGGAGGAACTCCTGCAGGGGAGGGCTGTCGCACACGCTCTCAGCGTCGCTGCCGTCGTCCTGCCCCCGCAGGCTCTCAGGGATGGTGTAGCTGCTCCCCTTTCCCCCGCCTCTGGCCCCGCTCCCCTGCCCCACCCCCCCAGCTGGCCCCGCCCCCACGGGGGGCGGCGGCGGCCTCCGGGTTGGGCGCGAGCACCAGGGCGGCCAGCTTCCAGGAGATGTGCGTGGCGAGGTGGGCGCACTCGGCCTGCGTGAGCGCACTCATCACCCGCTCCTTGGTGGCGGCCGGACCCGCCAGCGGCTGGCAGCCCAGAAGCTCGGACACCATGACCGCCTCCTCCTCGGCCGACGGCATGGGGCCCCAGAGCCAGCGGTCCATCACAGAGGACGGTAACCGTGGGTTACCTACCACCGCCGCCATGGAGCCGCCCCCGCACAGCGCTGGCCCCGCCCGCCTTGGGTGTGTCTGAGGACAGAGGCAGCCAATCACTCGCCCAGTCATCACTGGATTAACATATCACTCAAACAATCAATCACTCACTTAATCAATCGCTCCCTCAGTCAATTACTCTCTCAACAAAGTATTCATTACTAATTAATGACTCAGTTAATCATTCAACAAATATTTCAGTAAGTTAACCAGTCAATCACTTAGTCAATCACATGCCCAATATATCAATCAATTAATCAAGAAATCATTCCAGCGACTCTATTAATCATTCAACCATTCAATCAATCATCTGACCAATGTGTCACTCAATGAATATATAATCAATATACTGTATACATCAATCTATCAATCAGTCAATAAATCACCAGCATATATAATTGCGTCAATCAATACCCCAGGTAATCATATCAAGTTATCCCGCAGTAAGGTAATTACTCACACAATCAATGAATCATTTATTCAGTCAACCATTCAGCCAACCAATCACTCAATTAATCAATCAGCCATTAAGTCAATAAACCACATAATCTGTGAACAAATCAACCACTCAGTCAATAGCTGTTGTGCTGTCCATCAACTAATATCTACCAAACAGTCTGGCAAGTACAGCAGCTAATCATGCAATAGTCACATCTTGATTTTGACTTGAAGCCGACGCCTTCATTATCATTCAGCTGTGTAGTTCATAAGCATTTATGAATATTCATCATCGTTTAGAACTGAAAACGCGCAAATGAGGTCAGGCCTCTTCCTAACCCTTTGCCAGTTTACATCAGCTGCGACACGCAGTTATGAATATTCAAAACCTTGCAAAGCACTGGATGCCATTGCATTGGATTGCAACACAACAATCACTTCAAACGAGTGTTACCAAAATAAGACATGTCTTATGAAAGCAGAATGGAGGGGGCGTGCAGTAAAAGTGTAAGAGCAGTGATACAGGCAGAGTAGCTTAGCATGGTAGAGTAGCTTAGCATGGTATAGTAGCTTAGCATGGCAGAGTAGCTTAGCATGGTAGAGTAGCTTAGCATGGTAGAGTAGCTTAGCATGGCAGAGTAGCTTAGCATGGTAGAGTAGCTTAGCATGGCAGAGTAGCTTAGCATGGCAGAGTAGCTTAGCATGGCAGAGTAGCTTAGCATGGCAGACTTATCTCTCCTTTACAAAGGAGAAGGGTGGCAGTGTGGTATAATGGTTAGGAAACCGGGGACGGAGCTTAAAGGTTGCAGGTTTGATTCCCAGGCAGGACACCGTTATACCCTTGAGCAAGGTACTTAACCTGAATTGCTTCAGTATATATCCAGCTGTATAAATGGATATTATGTCAAAATGCAATAGCTGGCTGTAACCAATATTTTCTAACCATTCACATCAGAGCTCTGAAGGTGATTCAAAATGGCAACACAAGTGTAAACTATGAGATCAGGAGACGTGGTTGAACAGTAAGAGCTGCAGGCATCTGCGAGCAACCCCTCCGAGGTGTCTATCGCTGCTGTACCCAGACAGTAAAGGGTGAGAAAAGGTCTTTTGGATCTCTGCAGATCTGACCACGTGGGTTCTGAGGCTGGGGGCGGACTCAGGTGTGAGGGGCGGAGCCAGGCGTGAGGGGCGGACTTAGGTTGTGAGACACGGAGCCAGGCTAGAGGCAACCCCAAGCGAGAGGGGTGGAGCCAGGTGTGAGGGGCGGAGTCAGGTGTGAAGGGTGGTGTCAGGTGTGAGGCGCTGAGCTAGGTGTGAGGGGCGGGGTCAGGTGTGACGGGCAGAGCCGGGGATGAGAGGCGGAGCCCTGGGATGAAAGGCCCACCTTGGCGCTGGCCCCCAGGCTCCCGATGGAGGGCACGGCGATGAGGCTGAAGCGCTCGTACAGGTACTCATTGGAGGAGCTCCCCTTGAGCAGAGCAAAGGGGATCAGGTACAGCTCACCCTCCAGAACCAGGACCAGCTGCCTGTGCCGGCCCACGGGCCCACTGGAGTGCATCAGACCCTGCGGAGCAGAGAGAGAAAGGAGGGGGTCAGTCCAAACTGAGACACAACAAATTCAACCACTGCGTACAGTCACGCACCAGGGTCTGTGTTTGTGAATATCTCCAGACATAAGTGCTGATCTAGGATCAGTCTGACCGTTTAGTAGTTGTGGAAAAGATTAGGACATAGAGGGGAAAAGTTCAGTAGTTCAGTCATCTGCAGTGTCTTCATACATTCTTTTTACAAGTATTTTAGCTTGATGCCAATGTGAACATACAACAACGCAGATATACACATCCGTGCACAAACATCCACATACGCACGTACGCACGCATACACACACACACGCACACACACACACACACACAGGCACGCACACACACACGCACGCACACACACACACACGTGTACAAGCAGATACTCCCACAGGGAATACACAGATCTCTTCTTCCTCCCAATTACTCACACAGCATTGACTCACTCACAGCATTGACTGCACTGAACACAAGAGCCTCCAGGACCCAACTGCAGCATGAAAGCAGAGACACCTGTGAGGCAAGACAGGGATGCACTTTGTTCCCATTTCTCAAGGATCTCTGGCTTTCATCCTCCACAATCTGGGTCACAGACGCCTGAAGCTTCGCACCAATCAGTGTCAAATGAGAGCTTCAAAAGCAGCCACTGTACCTTAAAGAACAACTGATGCATTTTTTTTTTTTTTAGAAGAGGTGAGTTTTTTGTCGTTGTTGTTGTTGTGAAAATGTTTAAATATAGGGGGACGCGTGCGGAGAGTGCGGCAGGCCTCACCCCTTCCATGGGAGCGACGAGCAGGTCGTAAAGGGCGCGGAGCGGCGGTTTGCTCAGGGCGCTGCTGCGCCGGGGCAGCGAAGAGCCGCCATCTTTGGCGGGAGACACGGTGTTGCTGAACAGACTGGTCATGCTCTGGCAGCTCCTGCGGGGCGGAACCAAATTGAGCGGAAAATGCGATTAGTGTGATACAGCAGGGGTATGGTCAGTTAGTGTGATACAGCTGGGGTACGGGGCGTAGGGGTTGCGGGAGGGGGAGGTTGGGGTGGGGTTTGGTCAGTTAGTGCGATATTGCACAGCGCTGCGCGGGTACAGGGCACAGGGGTTGCGGGAGGGGAGGTTGGGGTGGGGTTTGGTCAGTTAGTGTGATATAGCACAGCACTGCGCGGGTACAGGGCACAGGGGTTGCGGGAGGGGGGGTTGGGGTGGGGTTTGGTCAGTTAGTGCGATATAGCGCTGCGCTGCATGGGTACAGGGCACAGGGGTTGCGGGAGGGGGGGTTGGGGTGGGGTTTGGTCAGTTAGTGCGATATAGCGCTGCGCTGCATGGGTACAGGGCACAGGGGTTGCGGGAGGGGGGGTTGGGGTGGGGTTTGGTCAGTTAGTGCGATATAGCGCTGCGCTGCATGGGTACGGGGCACAGGGGTTGCGGGAGGGGGGGTTGGGGTGGGGTTTGGTCAGTTAGTGCGATATAGCGCTGCGCTGCATGGGTACGGGGCACAGGGGTTGTGGGAGGGGGAGGTTGGGGTGGGGTTTGGTCAGTTAGTGCGATATAGCGCTGCGCGGGTATGGGGTGCAGTCCAACTTTAAATTCAGTCACTTCAGGAAATTTCATTAACTGAAATTCAGTTCCTGAATTTGAAAACAAAACTTTAATTTAACTTAATTTGAGGATTATTCCTGAAAAACTATATGCGGGCATGATTCTGAGGGAAAAAAAAATGTTTTTATATTAATCAATTGCATTTCAATTTCTGAATGAATTCACTGAGTGAATTGTAATGGAATTGACCTCAGCTCTGGCTATTCGTCAACCTCCACATCACTGAATACAACATTTAATCCACAGGGCCCACTCGATAACACAGCCAACAGTGCACAATATCACCATGTCCAACAAGATGGATATAGCCAAAAAAAAAGAAAAGAGATACAAACACAGAAACATGCATAACAACTAAATTTATTGCCAGTGATTCAGCAGCTCGGATACTGTTGTAAAGGCACACCACCACCAGATGGCAGTGTGGAGCTGTAAATGAGCTCAGCCCTTCAGAAGGTGTTGCGTTTAAAACTGCATGACATCTCAATACGTTACCTGGGGGCATATCTGTGGAATCTTTGCCTTTGAGAGGAGTTTCTTTAAGGCCTCATAGCGCAGGCAAGACTCTACTGCTGGTGCTCAGCTAACTCCCATTACCAAAATGGAATACATTTACCATAACACTTGAAAGTATAATGATAAATATATTTCACAGCAGTTCATTAAAAAAAATATATATATGTTTTAGATATTGTCTGAAAGAGGCAACCATTTGTATCGTTTGCGAATACATTCTGTGTTGCAGTGCGTGTGTTGCTATTTGACTTAAAATTAAATATTCCAGTATTTAAACATTTCTGCAATGGTCCTCCAGAATCAACAAGAGTGTTTCTAAAAAAAAAATACATTTAGATGGTCAGGATTATATGAACACAGTGCTTTAAAGAAAAAAGGAAATTGTAACGGTCATGCTCAGGAATGTTTGGCCGTCCACACTTGACATAAATGATTGCCCACTAGGGGGCATTGCAGCTCTATATTTTGTGTCTTGCCCATAGTTTACTTGTCTTTTAACTGTCTTCATATCCTAGCCTACTTATGTTTTTTTTTATCATTACATTACAGACACCCTTATACAGATAACACCCGTGCTGTAAATTAAAAACGTCATGGCAAAAAATGTGTCTCCTTTGGGTTCTCAAAAAACAGGCGGCAAGCACACGTGAATATTTAGGATGAAGAAGGGTCTCAAAGGAAACAGGCAGCACGTGAAGAATGCAGCAAAAAACACCTCAAATTAATCTTTGATTGTTTTAATACAGTAGACCCCTCCTGCATAATCGCTTTGTTCTTGTAGGCCTACACTGGTTTTCGCATCGGCCCATTGTTTCCCAAACAATAATAACCCCCAAGCTGAGGAACTGAGTATATGCCTGTCGAGCTCAATAACATATAGAAACAGCGCGCAGTAAAAGCAGTGGAAAAACTCAGTCTAGCTTTGCGGCGCAAGACTCATTTAACGAAAGTAGTGTTTTTACGCGGATATTTTAAAAAAACACCACGCAATGACAGAACAGGTGGCAGAGAGCCGGCTTTTCTTTTCTTTCACCGTTCCGCCATGTTTGTGCTTCTCTTCGGCTCCCGACTAGACGGCCCTCGTTTGTCTGGTTCCCGCTGCGGTCCGCTTGCGGCCAAACCATGACAATCTGTTGTCTTTTACGAGACCAATTTAAAAAAAATATTGAACCGCGAGATGGAAAATAAGAGACCACAGCGACGGCATACAGAGTACTTATTTTTTTCCGAAGGAAGCAGACAAGTCTCGCCTCCTTTCATATTCTTCACTTTCTTCCCCGACAGGGAGAGAGCAGAGAGGGCAACAAACAGAAGGGACTAGAGCACACAAAGAGCCATGATGGGGAGAGTCAAATCACCATCCAGGGTCGCCAACTCTCACGCATCCGGCGTGAGACTCAGGCTTTCAGCCTTAAACCGACGCCCTCCCTCAAGACATCTCACGCCACAGTCAGACCTATGTGACTTCCCCCCTCCATCCTAATCCCCTCCGGTCCAGGACCGCAAGCCCCCACCGCCCTCCCAGTTCATGAGACAGTCTGAAATTGGACAATTTACCAAAGTGGGCAGCCCTGCCCCCACCTGTGCAGGGGGATTCATACAAGATTTGGGAGTCAGCCAGCCTCCAGAAAGTACCACACTTAGTGTCATACTGAATCATTTGGTAGTGATAATTATTCATGTGACTGAGATAAGGGCAAAAGGAAAACCCAGCAGACCGCTAACAAATATTACCTTACTTTGTGGATGTTGATCTGCTTTGGGGTGATTTAGTCTTTACACGGCTTGCCTTGGGAATGCATATTGCTTCATTAACATTCCGACCAGTAAAAGGTTTTAGCATTAAACGTCCTATTAAACCCTATAAACCGTATCGAGAAAGCGACTGGATGGTAAGATAGCCTTAGAAAAGAACTGAGGTGTGAGAACAGGAGGATGAGAGGCAGTCTTCTTTAATCTTTCTTTATGATATGACCTGACATGACCGCGTTGGTGTAGTTCTATTCCTTTGTTAAACAGGGGCTCGTCCACGAGCTTTTTTAGGCTTTAAAGCAACCAGCTGCCATTTATTACCAGTAATTGCTTTGGCTGTAATTTCTCTACAGATGATTAAAAAATACGATAAGAATGCGTCGTAAAAAATTATGAGTAGCCTATGACAAGATGAATAAAAAATTAAAAATGAAACTGACGCAGATTGGGTTTGTGGTACTTGGCCTCTCCTGAAATGGTAGTTTAAACAACACTGACACTTTGTAGTCTGACAGTCCAACCTCGTGGGGCAAGGGTAAAAAATAAAGTATTGTTCCGAACAAATGGTGCATCTTTACTCGAAAACCCAGATTTCTGTGATAACCACGTGAAAGGAAATTATATTATATTGTATTATATTAATTATACATTAGTTTGGAATGTAACTGCTGCAGTCACATAGGCTAACTGGTATAGGTTTTGCTTCTATACATTTTTTTTGACAGTTTTGAAATAAGCTCTGCAGCAATATTTGAAGGCAATACTTCACTTTGACCATCGTGCCATGAGATTGCACAGTGAGAATTGGGTGTTTCGTTTTGAAAAGGGTGAAAAACCTTTGGCTACAAAATTCTCGGTGCACGCCATGCTAGCCCTGCTAGCTGAAGGCCGGGGACCTCCTTTCGAAAGCCCGAAAGCTCCTGCTGTGGGAGCTTTGCTTTTCTGTCCATCCGCACCAGAGGCAGGCCTCCCCGGCAGCAGCCCCCTGGACACTGACGCTCTCCCAGCCCCGGCCTTCTAATCTACTCCCAGGCTCCGGCGCGGGCCTCCGCGGAAAAAACAGCGAACAAACGCGGCGGTTCTGATGGCAAAAGGACGGTGCGAGGGGGTGAGAGAGGGAGGGGTAAATGCAAAAAGAAAGAAGCGGGAGAGAGAGGGAGCGAGAGAGCCGGAAAGGAGGAGTGGCGATGTCCGGTGTGGTCGAGGTCCCGCTATGCGAAAAGCGAGTGGAGCAAACGCCAGAGCGCCGGTTTCTCTGAGAGACGGACGAGGCTCGGAAAGAGCCACACCGCTGGCCTGAGGCAGACGCACACTTGTGACAGGGCGACTGCGACTTGGGCGTCTGACACGGGTGCCTGTGGAGTCCGAAAAAGACCCCAAGATAACGGCTTCCATCTCACGACACCGCTATGAATCTAACAAGTCTGGCACGGGGGACCCATTTTTATAGTTATGAGATTTTAATTAGCGATAACATCGGCGCAGGAGCACGGGGACCGAGACTGCACAGGGATATCCAATTAAAAGCCAGTGACACATCCACATTCCACTCTGCCTCCCTTAAGTCTAGCTCTAGAATCCTCACTGAGCCGAAACTGTTTCACTGTAATAAGAGCGTGATATGAAGCACCTTTGTAGCATCGGGGAGCTTTTCCCGGATCGTGCAAATATGCCCAAAGCACTATTCCCGTCAAAGCAACACGGAGAAGTTTTCTCCATCCAGTCAACGGCACAAGAAGGAAACAGAAAAGACCGAAGTGACGATTAAGAAAGTGAGTGGAAGAAGGGAAACTAATTAGGGCGACGAAGAAAAGAAAACAGCTCAAACGTCCATATTTTTTACGTATATTTTTTGTATTGAGCTAGTAGATGTGTGAAGACCGCGCTCCGTTGATCATTTTGGGAGGGGGGCACTGATAGGCTTAGCGAGGGCAGTCATGCGGCGGTATTTAAAAAGCCTTAATGAGGAGCCTGGCTGAATTGAGCCCGGATTGACAACCCACCCCGTCCCTCCCCAAAAAAAAATTCCCCCCAGTCATCGTCCTTGGGATCGCGGCGTTCTCAGCAGAAGAAGCGGTCTGGGGAGAGTTCACGGCAGTACGGGTTTCTCCTTAGAGAGAGACGGCTCTTCTCCACAAAGCTAGCGCTCATAAATACTTATCAGTTTGCCCAAAAGAGCCAGCTTTGTTGCTCCTAATCTCTCCCGGTGTGACTGTTGAGAAAGCCTCTCTCCCGTTCCTCTATCAGATAACTCCCAACCTCCTCCTGATACTCAGTCCAAATGACCCAAATAACATTCCCTCCCTAATCTCCATATGCTGAAATCAGCGGGGTTTACTGGGGAACTGGAGGTTTACTGGGGAACTGGAGGTTTACTGCTCTGAGATGGAGCATAACGTGGATTTCTTTATTTAACCGGGCCCAGTGGTATGACGGCGTGTGCGTACACCACTGGTCTTTGGCTTCGGAATGTTCTAGACTGGATCTCCAGAACCAGGAAAGGGCACTGCGGGCTTACGCAAAGGCTTTGAAGGGGTCTCCGCAACAGCAAAGTGTAGGCTGTCAGAACTAATGTTATGACAGCACCTGGGGTGAAGTGACCTTTGACCCCTGGGTTAAGCACACAGCTGAGGGGGGGGGGGGGGGCCTGTGAAAACTGTGCTAAAGGAACCGTGAGACATTACAGGCACTCGCGCCACTCGAGGAAGTGCGAAGCAACACGAGACGCGTCGAGCGCGGCAGAAAGAGACAGAACCGCCGTCGGACTTACACTTTCACACATTTTAATGATTTCGCCGTAAAGAGCATCTCGCAGCTCTGTGTGAAACTCGCCGAAAGCGATATTCTGACAGGCGTGAAGAGAGAGAGAGAGAGAGAGAGAGAGAGAGAGAGAGAGAGAGAGAGAGAGAGAGAGAGAGCGCGCGCGTGGGGCAGATCTCTGACAGGTGTTGGGAGAGAGAGGGATGTTTTGACTGCCTTTCTTTGGACGAGGCAGATGTTTTGACAGGGAGGAGAGGCGGATGTTTTGACAGCTGGGAGGAGGGGTCGGAGACGGAGACGGAGGGGGGGGGGGGCTCACCTGTTGAAGAGGTTGTTCCTGGACACCATGCGGAGGAAGCCCGTGGGATCGGTCACCGAGTTCAGCTTGTTATTGAGCTCCTCGAACTGCTGGTCCAGCAGATCGCCCGCCTCGCTCTCTGTCTCGCTGCTAGAACAGCCCCTGGGAGGGAGGGAGGGAGGGAGGGAGGGAGGGAGAGAGACAGAGAGAGAGAGAGACAGAGTGAGAAAGAGAGCGAGAGAGAGAGAATGACAGAGAGAGGGGGAATGAAAGAGGGAGAGAGAAGTGATACAGAACCCCTGTCCCACAGCAAGGGGTTTCCTGTTAAAAACGTGCCGTTGTCGCAACGCCAGGAGCGAAAAGAAACGTAGATATTGACCCGCATCGCTGTGATGATACGTCTCTGGAGGCATGAATTCACGAGAGAGAGAGAGAGAGAGAGAGGAAAAGCTGAAAGGATCTAAACTTGAGAAGTGTTGCAATAAAACAGGGGGTGTTAATCTCCAGACGACCGCGCTGTTTATTTTATTTTATTTGGGTTCCTTTCAATCAGCAGCCAATTTAGGCCTTGGAAACAGGATGTGTGTGCCCCTCTTTAGCCAATAAATTACTTAAATTAAAAGCATAATTCCTGAAACGGATCAAAAAGCAGCCGACACCACGTCCCCTCGGTACTGGAGTTTGACACCCCCAAGCCAAATCACTTTACACACTGTCTACTTTCACCATGTTTGATACTTTACGTTCTTTGCAGCACAACTAGGGTTGCGCTACACAATGTTGGCTTTGACTGGAAGCGAGTATGAACCCGCTATGCCAATGACGGCCTTTTGGAGGTTCTGATTGGCTCATGCTGTCCTGCTCCCAGTGTCAAAGGTCAACAGATTAAGTCATTATGCCATGACTAAGCAGAGATGTCGACATAATTTCCCAGAATCACCCGCCCGTCGTCAGGGAATTGGAATTATTTTTGTCCAGTGGTCAGATGGTTCTGGAGAACGGATTACCACGACAACACCAAGGCCAGATAGCTTTGTATCTGGCCTTGGCTTTGATCTGTAAAACAATCCCATGGATTGCATGTATGAATTTCCCACATACGCATAACATTTGACACTAAAAATAAACACATGCTAAAACATAAAAAGGCAGTTTGTCTTCTACAGGTGCTGACAGGACACCTGCAAAAGGCCTCTTAGGAAAATAAACAATAAGAATAACAATTTATTACAGTTTGGCATGTTAACAGAGTGCCAGGGCTGATCCTGTGTAAGAGGGTATCATAATGTATTCACAATCTGACCCAGTTCTGCGTGTATTATTATTAACACTTTCCAATGAAACCTGCCGCCATTAACCAGGACCAGGAGGTTTTCTGAGAACAAACCACTGTGCACCACACAGGCTGGCTGCCTAAATAAATACCCATTTAGACTCTGGGTTTTCAACAGGGTTTGTGGGTCCCCAGACTTGATACGCAAATACTATGATTTGGGAAAATATTTCAAAAACATAAAGCCTTTTTAAATAACCATTTTTAACTTACGATGGGGGACGCCTAGATACGTTTGACATTGAAAACCCCCTGCTGTAGATGCCAGGAACATTCTTAAAAGAAAATATTAATTATCACAAACATTCAGAACAAAATGAACACGTTTCTTAACAAATGCAACGCGTTGAAGAGGGAGAATAATCAGACAGAAATGGCATATAGAAACCACGGGTGATAGAAAATATCCACATATAGTACTGCGTATAATGCTTGTCTCTATAGAGCTATACAGTCTCAGTGCAGAGATGAAACTGTGTGACCAACTGCTCATCTGGGTTTCCCTTCTGTCTCTGACGTGCAACAGGAAATCCCACAAAATCCCAGAAGCCCACAAGATTCTCCCATCATGCCCTCCTCATAGTATAACTAATATTTAACAGTCTTCCTAACTTGGAAACGATAATACGCAATATTGAATTTAGCTTGCGCTGAAAAAAATTTGATACCCTAAAATTACCTTTCACAATTCTAGACAGTCTTAACCAAGAGCGACTTACATAGATTACAGTTGTATCTACAATGAAATTACACAGGTGAATATTTTTCGAAAGCAGTTCCACAAGGGGCTACAAGAGAAGCAACCCACCTGGGATTCACACCCCCCCGACCCTGGAGTTACAAGCGCAGTTCACTGAGACTGCCACTAAAATGAAAAGAAATGGCGTCCCGCTGTAACACTACCAATTAATTCTGATCAGAGTAAAAACATCTTAAAGTGCTTTGCTTGTAAATTTGAATAGTGGAACTCATTGTGGAACTCAGCATTGGAGAGGCAGCTGCAGGAACCCTAATGAGCCACTTGATTGGACCTCTGATGAATGTGTTTAATTACCGCTGCCTTCCCGGCTCCTCTCAGACGAGCGCGAGAGGTCACCTTTATTTTTAGTTCCCTTCGAGGTTTCGTGGCCCACATTTATTTTTCGCGGCTGGCTTTACCCGCCGTTCTCCTCGGCGGATCCTCCCGCTTAAACAGCGACGAGGGCATACCGTTACGAGGCCAGCGTGGCTGAGTTCTGACGGAGAGCTGCGCGAAAGGGCTGCGGGTTCGACGCAGCGACGTCACGGCTCAGTGGCACGGGTGCACGCGGCACCTATGACACGCGTGTGGTAGGTCAGAGCTGCCAGCCAATGACAGTGATCCTCAATCCTTTATTCCCCAAGTTACCCCTATGAAGGCCCCTTGGGAAAGAAAAGTTTGCAGTTCAGTGTAATGCAGCCTTTAAGTAGGAAGAATTTGGTCCCTCTTGTGTTGAAGTTTTACCAGCGTTTGTTTAATCCGCCTGGGAATATGGTGTTGAGTTTTCTAATCCAATGTCTTTCTGTCCTACGTCTGTCCTCCTGTGTCCAGTTAATGTTTGAATGGAGGCCCGATATTTCTACTGCTTCAAGTCCATGGTGTAGGAAATGAGCCACTATGTGTGTGTCTGTTTTCCTATGATTTCTTATGTTATATATGTGTTGTGCCAATCTGGTCTTGACTGTATTTCCTGTCTCTCCTACATATTTTATGTCGCAGTGTTTGCACTTTATGACATATATGCAGTTATATGTGTTAACTGTGAATGTTTGTTTAATAAGGTATGTTGTGTTTGTATTTTTCAGAGCTGCCAGCCAAGGACAGTGATCCTCAATCCTGGTCCAGGAGACCCACAGAGTCTGGTGCTTGTTTTTGTTTTCACCTTAAGATCAGCAATCTATTCAGACCCAAGAAACCAGGGGGGTATTTCACAAAGCAGGATTACTGAGTTAGCCAGATAACTGCACTGTAAAATCCAGAACAGCTCTTTTTACTACAGTCGATGTTCCAGATTTGTGAGGGTTCCGGGTTTTACTCAGTGCAGTTATCCAGCTAACTCGGTAATCCTGCTTTCTGGAACAGACCCCAGGACTGGCCTGTATTCTCACAGTGCAGTAAAAGGCAGGCAGGGGCTCTTTTGAGCTGGATTACAGAGGAGTGGAAACTTTTAAAATTGCAACAGGAACTAATCTGTCGGCCCTTACGCAACAAAAATATATTTTTCCGTATATGGAGATGCAGTGCATTGGCCTACTTGACGTGCCACATTTATATGACAAAAAAAAAGGCTGTTTTGATAATATTTCCAGCGTTTAACTACACATACCAATCATATGAAACATAATACTCTTATGTGTGAACTATGAAACCTGTATATTGAATATTTAAAAATATATTGAAAAAAATATATAATTTATGACAGATTTTGGCTCACTCAGAGGTATATTTCTAAATATAACAAATATGATAGATATTTTATGCATTATGTAACTTTTTTTTTTACCTCACTGGCACGCACGCACGCACGCACGCACACACACACACACACACACACCTCTGCCCCCCCCATTTCTAAACACAACCACAAGCCCTGGCCCTGAAAATGACAAAACAAAATTCTTACCCTTTCAATTTCACCTCAATTTAGGCAAATTAAGCTAATCTATCTTCAAATTCTGATACAGATAAACCCATTTCACAGCAGTTACAAAGTTTTAAAAAAAAATTTAAAAAAAGGTAGCGGCTGTCGTGGCGACCCCAGACGTGCTAAATCAGGATGAGTCAGACTTTACGCCGAGCCGCAGAAGGCTTAATGCAAGCGGATACCCGGGAGTAGCGCAATTTAGCGCAAATTTGATGGCGTCAGTGGGTGCTGGCCCATGGAGGCTGCGGGTGTCTCTAAGCTGGGCGCCCGCCGGCGTCGCTGAACCTCAAACCACCGAGGGGCTCAGTGGGCCCGGGTTTAGAGCTGGAGGCCTTGGGAGGGAGATTTTTGCGGTTATTTCAGTCGTCTGATCTTGCCTGGATCAGGCTGTGTGAGGATGGTGGCGTGGGTTGGCTGCTGGGATAGTGAGGGAACCAGGAGGAGAGAGAGAGAGACAGTGGCTCTGTGGGAGGGGCTAAAGTTACTGCGCTGCAGGGCTCTACATTGGAGGAGAGCTCTGTGGGTGGGGCTAAAGTGACTCACTCTAGCGGTCTACATTGGAGGAGAGCTGAATGGGTGTGGCTAAAGTAACACACTGCAGTGATCTACATTGGAGGAGAGCTCTGTGGGCGGGGCTAAATTACTGCACTGCAGTGCAGTGCTCTACATTGGAGGAGAGCTCTGCGGGTGTGGTTAAAGTAACACTGCAGTGATCTACATTGGAGGAGAGCTCTGTGGGCGGGGCTAAATTACTGCACTGCAGAGCAGTGCTCTACATTGGAGGAGAGCTCTGTGGGTGTGGTTAAAGTGACTCTGCAGTACTCTACATTGGGGGAGAGCTCTGTGGGTGGGGCTGAAGTACTGATGGAAGAATGAGGCTTCATTACACCAAAAAGAGGTGGAGCCACAATATGCTGTCAGAAGCTAACTCATTCGTACCACTGTGTTTCGTGCTGGAAAGCAAAGCCTTTTGATTGGTTCAGATTTCATATGGGCTCAGCTTTTCATTAACACATTACAGTGTAGATTTACCATCACTAGTGCTGCTGTAACAGTGTAGATTTAATATGGGCTCTGCAGTGACAGTATGTATGTGTGCGTATGTGTGTGTGTGTGCGTGCGTATATATGTGTGTGTATGTGTGCGTATGTGTGTGTATATTTGTGTGTGTGTGTATGTGTGCGTATGTGGGTGTGTATGTGTGCGTATGTGTGTGTGTGTATATTTGTGTGTGTGTGTGTGCGCGCGTATATATGTGTGTGTATGTGTGCATATGTGTGTGTATATGTGTGTATATGTGTGTGTGTGTGTGTGTGTGTGTGTATGTGTGTGCGTATGTGTGTGCGTATGTGTGTGTATATGTGTGTGTGTGTGTGTGTGTGTGTGTGTGTGTGTGTGTGTGTGTGCGTATATATGTTGTGTGTGTGTGTGTGTGCGTATATATGTGTGTGTATACGTGTGTGTGTGTGTTTGTGTGTATATGTGTGTGTATGTGTGCGTATATGTGTGTGTGTGTGTGTGTGTAACGCCATATTGCAGTCATCCAAGCAGAAGGCTGTGTCCGCAGCCCTTGGGTTGAGCCGCTAAAATGATTGTTTAACAGGGCCTGATGGAGCCAGACCTTGGGCTGATTAAACACCGCCGTGAGTAACGGGGAGTCAGCGAGCGTCCGCCATCAATGTACCAGCGGGGAAACGCTTCTGCCACGCTGATAAGCTCTCTCAAAGCTTTCTGCTAACTATGCCACCTGCCTCCATCTTTCCCCCATCTCTCTCTCTCTCCTCTCTTTCTCTCCCTCCCTCCCTCCCTCCGCCTGCTATCTGGCTTCATATTTCGCCATCTCTTCGTCTAAATATTGTGAATAAGACTCATGAAGGGACAACAGACGCATTCTTCACTCTGAAGGGGAAACTGCGGCTCAATTTCTCTTTCTGTCACTTTTTTTCTTTCCTTCTGTGATTCTCTTCCCTCCATCACCTCTCCTCTTTGTTTTTCTCTGTCAGCCTCTCTCCTCCTTTCTTTTATCCACCGTCTGATTTACTCCTTCCAGCCTCTCTCTCTCTCTCTCTCTCTCTCTCTCTTTCTCTCTCTCTCTCTCTCTCTCTCTCTCTCTCTCTCTCTTTCTCTTTCTCTCCTCCTCGCTCAATTCAAATTCAAATCCAAATGGAGCTTAATTGCCATGACAAATGAAACAGTGTTTCCAAAATATGCAAATGCTCGCAAATATGCAAGTAAACAAAGTAAAAATATGTAAAAATATGTTCTCTTCTCTTACACACAGGATGTCCCAGAACCCATTTAGTCTACCCCCCCCCCCCCCCCGCCCCCCAACACACACACACGCGCGCAAACACACTCCAAAAATGCACACACCCTTTACCCTCTGACCCTCAAACAATAACAAGCAACACATTTTTCCCAGGGTGCACCAGTCTACTTCTACCCAGCTGCTGACAGGACATTTCCACATTTGAATGACTTAATATTTATTTGTGCTTTCCACAGGCTTTCTAGCTATGTCTGCTGCTCTAAGCTTCACAATATGAACAGCACTGTATGAATGATAATAAATAATAATAATGATTAGCACTTTATTATAATACAGTTATTATTATTGTTTTGTCTACACCTCTCCGCCCTCCTCCCCTCCTTCCTCTCTCCACTGAAGCCAAACACCATGTTTTCCCTACAGTGCACTGGGCTCTGTGTTAGCGCTGGTCTGGGATTATTTGGCTGCGCTCACCGCTCCAAACCCACGCAGTGCCCATCCATCAGGATATATTTAGGAGAGGATAAACTCCTCACCCTCAAATGGGAGCAGCTGTTCGCACCATCCCGTCTGCCCTCCCTCTCTCTCCCCCGCTGCTCTGGTTTGGGCAGCGAGCCAAGGGCAGGGCCTGGCTGTGAGTACCCGGGCGAATACGCCCGGCGGGGGACGCCATTGGCTGAACGCCGATGACGCTCGGGCCACCTGTTCCCTCCGGAGCCCAGCGATTGGCTGACGGGAGGTTGCTGCACTGGTTGGGGCGGGGCCACGGACGGGCAAAATTGCACTGAAATGTACAAACGACCACCCAAAATAAGCATAATATTTAAATTATAATCAAAATGGTGGAGGTGCAGGCTGCTTTTCAGGTGGCACAGCGGTATAAACCATACAAAAGAGTCCTACAATTACAATACCTGCATATGCACATTTCAAATACCTCTATTTCCTGGGTTTGCAACCTGGGGGTCCAAGGTGCTGTAGGGGGTGCCTGGCCAGATCTGACGTACAATAACTATATATAGATTTGGGGAAATATTTGTGAATATAAAAAGTATAACCCTGTTACATGTAAATTGGGGATCCCCTGGATGCCTTGGGTGGGGTCCCCCTCTTATCCCCGTGTGGAAGTGAGTGGGGAGGGGGATGTAATGTGATTGGCTGAGATGTGGGCAGGGCTCAGCTCACCTGCTGTAGTAGGAGTCCACTCCCAGAGCCTCCCGGGCGCTGGCGATGTGCTGCTCCAGGGAGGACCCGCCCCCGGCCCCACCCCCAGCCTCCTGGAACTCTGACGAGCTGCTGTCCGACATGCCCTCTCCCAGGTACACCTCGTGAAACTTCAGGATTCCTGGGAAGGGGCGAGACCAGAGGAGAGAGAGAGAGAGAGAGACTCAGATTTAGGTCCCTGCGGCAAAGGAGACATTGGGGGTTTGGGGGTTTCAGGTTGGGGTATTCAGAAAATCAATTACATTGCAATTAATTAATTGAAAAATGCCCATAATGAGGGGATTTTTCAATTAGCCCTTTGAAGAGGTTTATAGGAATGTTTTTTCAAAATTCTACATGCGTGTTCTAGAACATTGCTTTCAATTACCAGAAGTGATTGTTACATCAGCATTAGAAGGTTCAGTTAAGAACATTCTAATCACATATTTGTGGTCTTACTCATTAAAGGGTTAATGAACTGAATTTTGGTTAATTTCCAGAATTGAAATGGAATTGACGCCCAGACCCTGACAGACAAACCTAATGGAGCATGAGTGCATGGCCATAGTGATCATATGCAGTTTGACCAATCATTCATCATGTTATTGGTTTCGCGTGTACTAAAAAGGTTTTGCACTTGCTAAAGGTCTTAGTAAATCAAGCCCTTAGAGTGGAATTAACACTGAACATTTCACTGTGATAGTAGCATTCAGACCTCTTGAACCAGATGATTATGGGTTCCAATCCTACAGTGGGCAGGGATCCCCTGCTTTGCAGTAGTTCATCCGTATTGCCCCTGTCAATATCCAGTATAATGAATGGGTAACAGAGCGTGCTGACATGGGGCAAATGCTGTAGAGGCATTCGCAAAGCGTTTAGGCAAATAAAAAAGAGGAGGTATGACGATCATCCCGCTTGGGGAGTGGGGGGCGGCACCGCGTGTGCAATCTGGGCAGACGAGGACACAAAATAACCCCAAAACAGAAACAAAGAGCGAGCTTCCCCTTCAGACGCGGCGGCTCAATTTGCCGTCGTCTCTGGTGCAGCGGCGGCTCTTTGATTGGATTTTTTTCTTTTTTTTTTAAAGGAGAACCAGGACTCGGGAGCAGCAGAAACACAATTGATAAGACGGAGCAGAGATGACAGAGCGAGTTCTGCTCGACAAATAAAGGCAGCTGCTCTGACAAACAGCGGTCGAGGGCTGCTTGCACGGAGAAAACGCAAACAGAGTGTGTGTGTGTGTGTGCGCCTGTGTGTCTCTGGAGTTTTACACAAATGACTCGAACTCATTCTACATTCAGGCTTTTAGCAGACACGTTTATCCAGAGCAACTTTCACGGCTTATATATTTTTATATAAAACAACCCATTTATACAGCTGGATATATCATGAAGCAATTTGATCAAGGGGACAACAACAGTGTCTGGAAATTGAACCTGCAACCTCCACACTCGAACAGCATATATGACTCCAATAGAGACCACCTGTATTCTATTAAGTTAAAAACACTCTCAGAGTTGAATTCAAACGTAACATTTTGTTCTGTGTTTATGTTCAGAATCAGATTTATCAAGTTAAAAAAAAAAAAATTCTGCTGTCTGTGCCAACAAGTACAAACAACAAACAGAGTAATTAATGCGCTTAATACGTTATGGATTATACTGAATCTGTGGTTGAAAAGGATAGGAACTCTGGGAAAGGTTCGTCCAGGTCTTTCAGCAGAATGGCCCTTCCCGTTCAGCTGAAGGTAACCTAAACCTCTGGATGTCACGCTGGCTCTCACAGTGCCAATGACCCGGAGGTTCACCTCTGGCTCAAAGAGTGGGCCTCTGTCTCACAGGGCTGTCACTACGGTAACGGGAAGAGCTTGACTGTCAAATGCCGGCGATGCAAAAAGCTCTATTTTTTGTATTTATCTGTGTGTGTGGGCGTGTGCATGTATATGTATCTCAGTGTGTGTATATATACAGTATGTATCTGTGTGTGTGTATAGATATATATATGTATGTGTGTGTGTGTATCTGTGTGTGTGTATAGATATATATATGTATGTGTGTGTGTGTGTATCTGTGTGTGTGTATAGATATACTGTATATATGTATGAGTGTGTGTGTGTGTGTGTGTGTGAATGAGGGGAAAGGCTGGGGCTGCAGTAGAGTAGCAGCTGGTGGTGCCACTTTGTGTTCATTGACAGTGTTTTTTGCCTTCTACAGCAACCAGCAGGAAGTGAGATTGGGGGGGGGGGGGGGGTGTGGGTACGTGTGGATGATTCTAGTTTGATGTATGTGATGATGGGGGTGTGTATATGTGTGTGCCTGCACGTGTGTGTGTGTGTGTGTGTGTGTGTGTGTGTGTGTGTGTGTGTGTGTGTGGTGTGAGTGTGTGTGTGTGTGTGTGTGCATGTATGCGTGTGTGTGTGTGTGTGTGTGTGTGTGTGTACATGCGTGCGTGCGTGCGAGTGAGTGAGTGTGTGTGTGCGTGTGAGTGAGCATCACCGGTTGGCACCCCCACCCCCGCAGGGTGATCTATTGAGTTGAGCACAGATAAACACACACACACACACACACACACACACACACACACACACACACACACACACACACACACACACACACACACACACACACACACACACACACACACACACACACACACACACACACACACACACACACACACACACACACACACACTCGGGGACTCTGTGAACCCTAACAGTCTGATCAGAGACGGCTGCTTCATTCTCAGCCTGCTGTTAGCGCAGAGCTTATAGCCGCGCTCTCTTTAGAGAGGCCATTTTAAAGCTGCTGCTGTCATCACCCGTTCCACAAAATAAACATCGTTTGGACGCGTTGTTAAAGGGAGCTCAAGCTCTTTTTAACATACCTTCATGCACCCGCACACATTCACACGCACTCACAATCACAAACATCCACACATTCATGCACACACACAAACTCACACACATTCACGCACACACTTGCCACAGTACTAATTATTCTAAGCCTCCCGTCAAACTAAAGGGTCTAATGAGCTCACAACAGCACTCTGATAGGAACACTATCACACATTGTAGTAGGCTTTACAAAGCTCTGCACTTTCACTATACAACTTTGCTATAATAAGGGGACTGCTGTCCCATGCTATTTTGAGTATTGCGTATTCTGTCTTGTCCTATTTTTATTTTATTTTATTTTGTGCTCCTCTGTTCTGTCGCGCTTCCCATATTTGTTGGGTCCTGCTTGGAAAAGTTTCTTTTTAAGAAACTCATTGTGAAACTCTAGTCAGATAAAGGTATAAATTACATCTAAAGTTAATAAAAGAAGAAGAGCGATGCTTTACTTTAAGAGAGTAAGAAAGCATCGCAGAGCGCTGCCAGAAAACCGCCAACAGAAAATAAACACAGAAAGTAAAAGCACTCTGAGAGATTCAGACTCTATTAAAGTAGGCAACACTTTTTAAACACAAGATTTGTTCTTTTTTATTTTCACCTGCTGAGTCACCCGTTAAGAGCGCTCATACACTACAGATTCTATTCATCCACCAGTTCCATATTCTTAACACTGAAAAATCTGTCTCCCGAATCATTTCAAATTGATGACTCATCTGAAAATCAATAATGGGGCATATTACACTGCCGTAGGCATGGGTGGGCCCAGGTGGGCCATGGCCACCTAAATAGTATCTTGGTCCACCAATTTATCTTGGCTGAACCACCGCACACAATTATGCATGCCCACCTAGCTAGTTCTAGCCCACCAATTCAATGCAGGCCCAAGAATATGAAAATGACTATGCTGCTGGGGCTTAACCCAGGACAGTACTGTAGTACTGGAAGTTCTGTGCTGTAAAGTAGCACTGGAAACTCCTGTCACCAACCAGATGGATAGATGGAAGGTAGGCAGGAGTAGGGTATCTGGTGAGGGTAAAGAATCTGTGGTTATATATCGTATCTTGGGCTTCACCTGCCCCCGGCGCCAGTAGCCAGCTGTAGAGGTATCCAGCCGCCAGGGAGAAGTAGAGCACCAGGGCCCGCTGCCCGTTGACCGTGTCCAGGATGTGGTCGACCGTGACCGGGGTGTAGGGATCCGAGTCATGCTGGCCCGTCTGCCTCTCCACCAGCAGGTCCGCAAAGGCCCGGGTTCGACCCCGTTCTGCCACGGCCAGCGCCTCATCATGGTGACCTGGATGGGGGGAGGGGGTGTCATTAACCACCATGGTAAGCTATCATGCTAGCGCTAAGTCTTATGGTCAACCACCATGGTTAACTATCGTGCTAGCGCTAAGCCTTATGGTCAACCACCATGGTTAACTATCGTGCTAGCGCTAAGCCTTATGGTTAACCGCCATGGTTAGCTATCGTGCTAGCGCTAAGCCTTATGGTTAACCACCATCGTTAGCTATCGTGCTAGCACTAAGTCTTATGGTTAACTACCATGGTTAGCTATCGTGGTAGCGCTATGGACACATTGTCTTATGATCGCATTGTCGTCCGTTAATATAACTGCTGTTTTATTGCTTACTGAGAGGTAGGAAATATGAGTGAGAGGGTGGGAGATGAATAGAGACTTGACATTTACAATTTGTTTTAAATGTCAAAATTTAGTGGCACATCACGCCAAAAGGGCTAAAAAGGGGGGAAAAGGACAGAAATTTTAAATATGGACTGAACTGTATTATGGCCAGCACCTCTCATATTCTATTCCCTATGAAGCCAACCTCCAGAACTGCTTCGCCGTCAATACAAACATACTGCCTCTTTTTTTTACCCACTTGTATCCAAATTGCTCAGGATTGATTGTATTGATTGTTTAAGAGGGAGATAGAAAGAGGAAGAGAAAGAGAGGGGGGGGGGTGAGGGAGAGGGAGGGGGGAGAGGAAAGAGGGGGAGGGGGGGAGAGAGAGAGAGAGAGAGAGAGAGAGAGAGAGAGAGTCGCCTGTACCGAGGCTGACGAGGACCCTCTGCAGAGCCTGATAGGACGATGTCTGCAGGTCGAACAGGGAGAGCTTGTAGTCAGTGCTGTGCTGGGCCTCGTGTCGGATGGTCTCAAACAGGGCCGAGGCGCGATAGAGCTGTGATGGGCGAAAACCAACAGAGCGTCACACACACACACACACACACACACACACACACACACACACACACACAGCTACTGGTGCAGCAAAGCAAATTCAAGCAACCCCCCACGCCCCCCAACCTCAAGGCCTGCTGAAATGAAAGAGCTGTCAATTACCAAGGTTTGGCCACCAGGTGGCAGCAAGCTTCCTCACTGCAGACAGAATTCCAAACACGCAGCAAAGCGAGTCAGTCAGCCCCCCCCCCTCCCCCCCAACACCCTTTCATCTGTTGCACACCGAGATCAGAGATTTCTCATGAAAAGTTTTCTTAAAGTTGAGCAAAGTGAGCGATGAATTTCGGCTGTACTTACAGAGATGATCTCATTAGACATATAAAGCCAGATCTCGGGGTGTGTGTGTGTGTGTGTGTGTGTGTGTGTGTGTGAGCGGGCATGTACGTATGCATGCATGTGTGTGTGAGCTCGGCCTGGGCCAGCGACCAATCAGGCACAGCCAATACACCAGCCAATGCTGTTGCCTCGGAGCAGTGGCACAGTAATGGCATCAGGTACTGTACACTGATACAGGGATGAGTGGGTTTAACACTGATGTGGTGTACTAGCACTGTCTGTGTGTGTATTCTGGAAGAGAATTGAGTAGGAGTGTGTTCTTGTGTGAGAGCACTGTGCATTGGCATGTTCCAGTATAATAACTCTGGATTGGCATGTTCTAGTATAAGAGTACTGTGGATTGGTGTGTTCTAGCATAAGAGCACTGTGGATTGGTATGTTCTAGTATAAGAGCACTGTGGATTGGTATGTTCTAGCATAAGAACACTGTGGATTGGTATGTTCTAGTATAAGAGCACTGTGGATTGGCGTGTTCTAGCATAAGAACACTGTGGATTGGTATGTTCTAGTATAAGAGCACTGTGGATTGGCGTGTTCTAGCATAAGAACACTGTGGATTGGTATGTTCTAGTATAAGAGCACTGTGGATTGGTATGTTCTAGCATAAGAACACTGTGGATTGGTATGTTCTAGTATAAGAGCACTGTGGATTGGTGTGTTCTAGTATAAGAGCAATGTGGATTGGTGTGTTCTAGCATAAGAGCACTGTGGATTGGTATGTTCTAGCATAAGAACACTGTGGATTGGTATGTTCTAGTATAAGAGCACTGTGGATTGGCGTGTTCTAGTATAAGAGCACTGTGGATTGGTGTGTTCTAGCATAAGAACACTGTGGATTGGTATGTTCTAGTATAAGAGCACTGTGGATTGGTGTGTTCTAGTATAAGAGCACTGTGGATTGGTGTGTTCTAGCATAAGAGCACTGTGGATTGGTATGTTCTAGCATAAGAACACTGTGGATTGGTATGTTCTAGTATAAGAGCACTGTGGATTGGCGTGTTCTAGTATAAGAGCACTGTGGATTGGTGTGTTCTAGCATAAGAACACTGTGGATTGGTATGTTCTAGTATAAGAGTACTGTGGATTGGCGTGTTCTAGCATAAGAACACTGTGGATTGGTATGTTCTAGTATAAGAGCACTGTGGATTGGTATGTTCTAGCATAAGAACACTGTGGATTGGTATGTTCTAGTATAAGAGCACTGTGGATTGGTGTGTTCTAGTATAAGAGCACTGTGGATTGGTATGTTCTAGTATAAGAGCACTGTGGATTGGCGTGTTCTAGCATAAGAACACTGTGGATTGGTATGTTCTAGTATAAGAGCACTGTGGATTGGTATGTTCTAGTCTAAGAGCACCGTGGATTGGCATGTTCTAGTATAACACTGTGGATTGGTATGCTCTAGCATAAGGCATTGTGTAGGAGTGTGTTCTGGTATAAGAGCACTGTGGATTGTTGTGTTCTAGCATAAGAGCACTGTGGATTGGTATGTTCTAGTATAAGAGCACTGTGGATTGGTGTGTTCTAGTATAAGAGCACTCCGGATTGGTATGTTCTAGTAGAAGAGTAGTGTGGATTGGTGTGTTCTAGTATAAGGGCACTGTGGATTGGTATGTTCTAGTATAAGAGCACCGTGGATTGGTGTGTTCTAGCATAAGAGCACTGTGGATTGGTGTGTTCTAGCATAAGAACACTGTGGATTGGTGTGTTCTAGTATAAGAGCACCGTGGATTGGTGTGTTCTAGTATAACACTGTGGATTGGTATGCTCTAGTATAAGGCATTGTGTAGGAGTGTGTTCTGGTATAAGAGCACTGTGGATTGTTGTGTTCTAGTATAAGAGCACATTCTGGTATTGTGGTACAGAGCACTGTGTAGGAGTGTGTTCTAGTATAGTAGCAGTGTGTATTTGTGCTTCTGAAGGTTGTATGTAACAGTGTTTCTCATACAGAAGTCTGTAAATGTCAGCATTTCTGAGGTAAATACAAATCTAGGCCTCAGTGCTCCTGAATGCATTAGAGTTTCTCAGAGACTGAGTGCGCTGGTGCTGCGCTGTTCTGTCGTAGAGTAAAACACGCAAGAGGACCCTGTGTTCGGACCCAGCGAGAGGGGGAAGGGCAACGAGGCGTGGGTCCCGTTCTAATCAGGCCCCGGTCCCATCTGAGACCTCGCCTCCTCTAATTTCACACCCCTCTACAAAAGCGAGCAATCACCCCGCCCAACCACGAGTGACCTACAGCCACCCGCTGAAGATTACAAACAGAAAACAATCCCCAAACTGCCAGAGGGGAAAACGCAGGAACAGTCCCAAAATAAAACAAATAAAAGAAACGGGGAATAGGCAGGTAGCGGTGCCCTGGCTGCCATGTTACGTGAGAAATATTTTTTTTAAAACACCCAGGTGTGGGGTGGGTGGGGGTTGAACATGTCGAAAAGATGTCAGAGATAGAAGATGAAGCTGATCTGAGATCAGCCTTGGCGAGCAGAACCAACAATGCGAACATTGCCAGGCATTTCCTCTGCATTTTCCTGCACAGCCTCTTTGGCTTGTCCTCAAATTAATAACAAGCCGTATGAATACCATAATGTATTCAGGCAATGTATTCAAATTTAATGCGCTTAATTTCATGCATATTTTCGATGAAACATTCTCTAAAATTATACATCTGCAAACACGATTTGCACTCCCATGCATTAAAATTGCATGTAAGTGGCTATAATTGACACGCTCGGCAATATATCTGGAATCGTGTGGAACTGCATTACAGACTTCTCGTTTCGTCGTGTACGGAAACGTATGGGGTTTTTCTAAAGGGATTTCACTGGCTGAAAATAAACACGAGTCAGTGTTTGTACCCTCACAAAAAAGAATAAATAAAACGTAATGCAGATAAATGAAAAATATCAAGTTCAGAAAATACATTACATCACTCGACTCTGCTCTACACCAGAACACACTCCTACACAGTGCTCTACACACCTACACACACACACACACACACACACACACACACACACACACACACACACACACACACACACACAATCACACAGCGTGCAGGCTGGTGTAGGGGCAGGCTGCTATGGAGACAGGCTGGGTTTAGTACAGTATGTAGCCTGGTGTAGGGGCTGGCTGCTATGGAGACAGGCTTGGTTTACTACAGTGTGTAGTCTGCTATGGAGACAGGCTGGGTTTAGTACAGTATGTAGCCTGGTGTAGGGGCTGGCTGCTATGGAGACAGGCTTGGTTTACTACAGCGTGTAGTCTGTTATGGAGACAGGCTGGGTTTAATACAGCATGTAGTCTGGTGTCGGGGCCGGATGCTATGGAGACAGGCTGGGTTTAGTACAGCAGGTAGGCTGGCTGCTATGGAGACAGGCTGGGTTTAGTACAGTATGTAGCCTGGTGTAGGGGCTGGCTGCTATGGAGACAGGCTGGGTTTAGTACAGCAGGTAGGCTGGTTGCTATGGTGACAGGCTGGGTTTAGTACAGTGTGTAGCCTGGTGTAGGTGTTGGCTGCTATGGAGACAGGCTGGGTTTAGTACAGCATGTAGGCTGGTTGCTATGGAGACAGTCTGGGGTTGATACCTGGTGCTGGGCCTCCTCCAGGTTGCTGCTGGCCCACAGCGAAAGGCCGAGGCGGTGGCGGATCTTGGCTTCATCTTCACGGCGGGCCAGCTGTTCCGCCAAGCGCAGACCTGTGGGCGGAACGGGGAGGAAGGGAGGAAGGGAGGGAGGGAGAGAGGAAGAAAGAGGAGAGGTTTAGGTGCAAGAGCTCAGCAAATGGAGATGTACATTTGAAGTTTTTTGCATTTGGCAGGCACTCGAATGCAGAGCAAATTACACTGCTTACTTTCTGTAGATACAATCAATTTATCCAGCTGGATATTTACTGTCATGTGCCTTCCTCGAGAGTACGACGGCAGTCGCCACCTTGGAATCGAACCTACAACCTTTGAGTCACAAGCCCAGTCACCTAAGCATTATGTAACACTGGAGTCCAGACTATAACACTGGCACCCACATATACACAAGTACACATACTGTACACACACTCACATACACAGGAAGGCACACAAACAAAATACACATTTTGTATGCAACAAATCTAGGAGTCTGCCATACCATTTTAGTCTGTGTACATAGACAATCAATAGTAATGATCAGGCCAGTGTTATTGGACAAACACAAACACACGCATTTACTCACACTCCGGACACAAGAGAGCGAGCGATCGCTACACTACACAAACGGGTAAACATACTATATATACACACACATACACACACAGTAGAAATTCTGCTTTCTTTCTTGGATGCAGTAGAGAAGTTGTGCAGCGGATTTGGGCCAGGAATCATCTGGGAATGCCAAGTTCCATTTCCCCTGACGATTTCAGTCACCATTATTCTCAAGGCTGTACCTGCAGAGGGACGTCTATATGGGCAGTCCCACACAAAACCTACAAACCCCTGCCAGTACTCCCATATCCTAGCCCAGGGGTCCTCAATCTTATCCAGAAAGGGCCAGTGTGGGTGCAGGGGTCCTCAATCTTATCCAGAAAGTGCCGGTGTGGGTGCAGGGGTCCTCAATCTTATCCAGAAAGGGCCGGTGTGGGTGCAGGTGTCCTCAATCTTATCCAGTAAGGACTGATGTGGGTGCAGACTTTTGTTCCAACCAAGCAGTTACACACCTGATTCTACTCATCAAGGTCCTTAGCAAACGCTCTAGTGGTTGATTGGTAGAATCAGGTGTGTTACTGATTGGTTGGAACAAAAGCCTGCACCCACACCGGCCCTTTCTGGATAAGATTGAGGACCCATACCCTAGCCCATGGATAATCAAATCTGGACCTCGACTCCAAATCCAGCCCTGGTTTTCTTTCTTTGGCCAGACTGTCTTCACACCCGACTTGCAGGTAAAGGGAGGATGGAAAACCAGAAGTTCTCTGACATTGAGGACCGTGATTTGAATACCAGGGCCCTATCCCAATACCAGGGCCCTATCCCAATACCAGGGCCCTATCCCAATCACATTAAGTCAATGGTACAGAGTCAACGATGAGAAATACAGTCAGAGGACAAGACTAAACAAACTGCTGTTTGTGTGTTGTGTGTTTGATCATCAGATCGAGACAGTACAGCGTCAACCCATAAAACCTCTGGGGACTGTCACAACAAATTGGTGTCAGCAGTGGGCTGCATCAGACAGGCAGTCCGTCGCTCTCTGAGCCTTGAGAGTCGGATACAGTCCCCTTTTGATGACACAGTGGCCACAGCGGTCCAATGGGAGCGCAATATCGGAAATAGAGGGGGGCAAGCAGAACTCCAGCTTCTTAGAAAAGAGGATGCCATCCAAGAATCCAAGAGAAGGTACGAGATGGAGAGCCTCGTGATTTCCCCCAAAGACCCGCCGTCACGCGGCCGAGTTCCAGCGGCGGTAAGAGTGCACCCAGTCTACACACCGGCGCTTTGAGGCCTGGAGGGTGGGGGGTGAGGGGGGGGGGGTCGCCTCCTTCTCCTTCTATCTCTCTACCCTTTTCATCTGCCCTCCTTGGGCCTTGGGAGGCACTGTAAGGACACACTTGCGTTTAGAACTCCTCAAGCCAGTGAGGTGATCTTTTCGCTCGCTTTCTCCCTCTCCCTCTCCCTCCTCTGTTCACCACTCATTCATCCATCTCTATCCATTTACCCCATCCTCCTCTCTCTCTCTCCCTCTCATTCTCTCTTATTTCCAATACAACCCTCTCTCAGGACTTCCTGGCTATTTCTCCCCACTCACTCCCACTCTCCTCTCCTCTCTCGGTCTCCCTCAAAATCAATTAGTCTTACAGTAAGTGTTATTGGCAATAGAGCTCTGTGTGATTTTTGCCACACCATTTGCTAAACAATGTTGAACTGAGATTTTCCCCCCTTCCATCTCTGTCTCTGTCTCTGCAGGCAGTAGTGTTCTGTAGTGCTGCAGATGACATGACTGTTGATCCCAGCTTGAAAATGAGCCTCAAACGCTCCACTGGCAGCTGCTTAACACATTCTACAGAGACCCAGGGGAGAAAGCAGCATCTGTATACATGCACACACACACACCCTATACACACACCTACACAAACACACACTATACACACACCTATACACACCCTATACACACCTACACAAACACACACTATACACACACCTATACACACACACACACACACCCTATACACACACCTACACAATCACACACTATACACACACACACACAGACACACACACACCCTATACACAAACCTACACAAAACACACTATACACACACCTATACACACACACACACACACCCTATACACACACCTACACAATCACACACTATACACACACCTACACAATCACACACACACACACACACACACACACACACACACCCTATACACACACCTACACAATCACACACACACACACACACACACACACACACACACACCCTATACACACACCTACACAAACACAAACTATACACACACCTACACAAACACACACTATACACACACATACACACACACACACACCCTATACACACACCTACACAATCACACCCTATACACACACCTATACACACACACACCCTATACACAAACCTACACAAAAACACACAATACACACACACACACACACCCTATACACACACCTACACAATCACACCCTATACACAAACCTAACAAAAACACACTATACACACACCTATACACACACACACACACACACACACACACACACCCTATACACACACATACACAATCACACACACACACACACACACACACACACACACTATACACACACCTACACACACACAAACCCTATACCCACACACACACACACACGCACACACACACTATACACATACCTACACACACACACACAAACCCTAGACACACACACAAACACACGCACGCATGCATGCACGCTCACACACACATGCACACACCCGATACACACTCAAACAACACACACACATATACACACATTCACACTATCCTACACACACACACACACACAGATAAACGCTGTCCTGCACACAAAAACACTCTTGCACACAAACAACACACTCTATACACATAAACACCTACTCACATACACCCTCGCTCACTTATTATCCATTAATAATTTCAAATAACAAGATAAAAACACGATTATTTTTCAAGCCACTGGTATCTCCATCTCCTCCAGTCAGTGTGGCCTCCAGTCTGTGCGTTCCCTGCCTGTGTCGTGGGGGTCAGTCGAACAGAAAGCCTGACCCAATTAGCCCCTTTCCCAGCGTGCATCTCCCAACATGCACGCTTGTGCGCACAACCGCTTAAAAAAAAAAAACCGGGTAGGAGGAAGCGTGGAAAGAAAAGGACAAACACAAACATTCCCACATCTGGGGCAGCCACTCAGAACTAATTGGCTGTCAGTGAAAAGGGGGTGTGGCCTTTTGAAAGCTGGAGCAGTGATTGGTCCACTGTCTCTCCGTGCAGGGCTGGCCTTTGTGAGCCAAAAACCAGGATCCTGGAGACATTCCAGGAAGGAAACAGGAGAATGAAAGGGGAGGTGATTTAGGGAGCAAGGGTACGGGGGAGGTGATTTTGGGAGCAGGGGTAAGGAGGAGGTGATTTAGAGAGGAGGGGTAAGGAGGAGGTGATTTAGGGAGCAGGGGTAAGGGGGAGGTGATTTAGGGAGCAGGGGTAAGGAGGAGGTGATTTTGGGAGCAGGGGTAAGGAGGAGGTGATTTTGGGAGCAGGGGTAAGGAGGAGGTGACTTAGGGAGCAGGGTTAAGGGGGAGGTGATTTAGGGAGCAGGGGTAAGGGGGAGGTGATTTAGGGAGCAGGGGTAAAAAGGAGGTGATTTTGGGAGCAGGGGTAAGGAGGAGGTGATTTAGGGAGCAGGGGTAAGGAGGAGGTGACTTAGGGAGCAGGGGTAAGGAGGAGGTGACTTAGGGAGCAGGGGTAAGGGGGAGGTGATTTAGGGAGCAGGGTTAAGGGGGAGGTGATTTAGGGAGCAGGGGTAAGGAGGAGGTGATTTTGGGAGCAGGGGTAAGGAGGAGGTGACTTAGGGAGCAGGGGTAAGGGGGAGGTGATTTAGGGAGCAGGGGTAAGGGGGAGGTGATTTAGGGAGCAGGGGTAAGGAGGAGGTGATTTTGGGAGCAGGGGTAAGGAGGAGGTGATTTAGGGAGCAGGGGTAAGGAGGAGGTGACTTAGGGAGCAGGGGTAAGGAGGAGGTGACTTAGGGAGCAGGGGTAAGGGGGAGGTGATTTAGGGAGCAGGGGTAAGGGGGAGGTGATTTAGGGAGCAGGGGTAAGGAGGAGGTGATTTTGGGAGCAGGGGTAAGGAGGAGGTGACTTAGGGAGCAGGGGTAAGGGGGAGGTGATTTAGGGAGCAGGGGTAAGGAGGAGGTGATTTAGGGAGCAGGGGTAAGGAGGAGGTGATTTAGGGAGCAGGGGTAAGGGGGAGGTGATTTAGGGAGCAGGGGTAAGGAGGAGGTGATTTAGGGAGCTGGGGTAAGGAGGAGGTCACCTGATTAATGGAGAGGCAGAGGAAGGTCTCTCTGGGTTACCTCATATTGACAGCTATCCAGGTGACAGCACTTTATAATTCAGCTGCAACAGGTGGGTGAACCTTTAAAACTCTACCACTGCATGAAGAGAGGAGATTCTGGAAGATATCCGACCTGCTCAATTTCATTGAAATTTGCAGTGTGTCGGTCGTGACCGGTAGTTTCCCTGTGTCGACACGTATATTCCCAGAAACTTCTGCACACTCCCGACCGAGCCGGTGATGTCTGTGATGGACTCAGATATTCCCAAAGTAGGTCAAGTTTGGTAATTTATGGCAAAGTTCGGGACAAGAACACCTCCATGCAGGAGATTACGTCAGTTTCTGACAGCAGACGCGCGTACGCAAACGCTCACAGATACAGTCCTTTTTCAGATTTGTGCACTGTAGTATCCGCCCTGTAGAGGTAGCTTTTCGTGCAGTGCACAATGCATCTCGTTTGGGCATCAGCAGAATCAGATAATTCCCCTCATCTAACGCCTTTGGGCATTAGAGTGCACAATGCGCACTGGGAACCATTAACAGAGGCCTCAGTTTCCAGGGGGCACTTAGTTTTTTACACCACCGAAGCCAGGAGTGGACACCTGTGGTGCTGGAGGACGGGTCTCTATTGCGATTCCTCCTATAACCCTTTTGCTCAATTAGCTAATTCGTTGCGAGCATCCAAGCCGCTTCACTCATAGATTAGATCACGGGAAAAGTGTCACGTGGGAACAGTCTTCAGCTGTCACTCATGACCTTCTCAAGACACTAAGAGGCCCGATCGCGTAAATGACTGGCACGCTTAAATAATTAAGATTGGGAGTGGATGCAGCCGTCCTTACCCGCCCCTGAGCTGAGCAGTCAAAGGCAGCTTGGTGGGTTTGTCGATTAAACAAAGCCAAGGGAAGGTGAGGAGCTTGAACATACCTTGCCTTTTTGTTTTTTTTCCAGAATGTTCTTTCAAGTTCCAATTAGGTATTCGTGTCCAATGATCATTGCAAGGCAAACAACTTTTAAGGCACTGAATATCCCTTAGTGCTCTTTAATTTAATGAAACTGTTCAAAAACAGCCCCGCAAATGGATTATGTTCAACGCTAAGTCAATGACGGCGTCAACCGGGGATACTTATTCTGCAGCACTCCATCATTGTTGACTAGAAACGTTCATTATCATCGAACGGGCAACATGTCCCTGGGTGGGGCACTTAACTGTGGGGTTTTAATGGATTATTTACAACTTAGTGCCTTAGCGCAGCTTCGAGTTTCTAAGGCGAGGTGCCGAACCGGAAAAAACAAAAAAACAAACAACGTCCCCGAGTCACGATTCCTTTCAAACAGCAGCAGGCTTGAGGAAATTATCCTTTAGGCAAGGGCCCTTAAACAACAACACAACTGGTGGAAAAAACAGCGGCGGTCGCGGTCTCCAGGGCTTCTTGTGGAATTGGATGCTTTCCCTCAATAAAACAGCGCATGACACAGCCTGCGATTTTACCCACTGCTGCGGTTTTGCTTGGACGTGTTACCGAGCGAAGAGGCCATTCAAGCGTCTCTGCGAAGAGCAAGGGATTCTGGGAGTCCATTAGCCCGCAGGGTCAGCTTCGGACTCTTTTAAAAGGGAACACAATGCATTCACGGCAGTGTCTCACTTTTAATAGCTTGCCTTATGTTTACACACAGGATTTAGTGTTCACAATTAACACAGAATTACCTCAACATCCACAGGTGGAAATGAAATTGCACACACACACACTTATAAGATAAAAAAGTCTGTGTGTCCTTATCAGCCACACACACACACACACACACACACACACACACACACACATATCAGTTAACCTGAGCAAGTTCAAAAAGACAAGAGTCCTTACCAGCCAGACACACATACACACACAGCCAATCAAACTACACAGATGACCACAGACCAAGAGCCCTGCCCCTTCCTCTCCTCTCCCCACTCTGCACATAACCCGCCCCCTCTGCACATAACCACGCCCCATCTGCACAGAACCCCGCCCCCTCTGTACATAACACCGCCCCCTCTGCACATAACCACGCCCCCTATGCACATAACCCCGCCCCCTCACCTTCCTGCAGGTACATGACGGCCTGAGAGTAGTTCTGCAGTGCGTGATGGGTACGGCCCAGGCTGCTGTACGCCAGCGTCTTGGCGGCCAGGTCGTTGGTCTCCGCGGCGATGCTCAGGTGCTGCTCCTGGTACACCACGGCCCGCTCGAAGTTGCCGAGCGACTCGTAGGTGAGGCCCAGGTTTCCGTAGGCGCGGCCCTGGCAGCCGGCGCTGCCCGTCTCCTCGGCGATGTCCAGGTCCAGCTGGTGGTAGCGGAGCGCCGTGTCGTGCTCGCCCATCAGCTGGTAGACCGCGCCCAGTCCGCAGCTGGCGTGGCCGTCCAGCAGACGGTCGCCGGTCTCCCGGGCGATGGCGAGCTGCCGCTCCAGGCAGGAGATGGCCTGCTCGTAGTTGCCCAGCTGGCTGTGCAGGCTGCCCAGCTCGCCGTACGCCTGCGCCTTCGTGCCGCCCTCGCCGAGCTCGTGCGCCACCACCAGACGCTTCTCGAAGCATACCAGAGACTGCTGCAGACTCCCCATCGCCCTGTCAGGACCCAACACAGCGGGGGTCAGAGACAGCGCCCCCTCGCTCACACACCAACCCAAATTAACCCCCACGCACAACCGCCCCTTTCATACTGCACTGTTACAAACAATGCCAGATTACAGGGTTCTGTACAAGGTTCTAACACAAGAGATTAGTATTCTAGGGTTCTACGTATTCCCCATTCCTATTAGCCTTCTCCGTTGCCCTGCAGGCACAACGACGCTCTGACGCTCATCCGTCCGTTTGACACTGCGCTGTTACCCAGGATTATAATGATCTACGAGAGATACGTATTCTAGGGTTCCACGCAGGGTTTTAATACAAGACTTTAGAGTTGCAGGGTTTTACATGGGGTTTGTATTCCTGAGAAATATACTTGTGTTCTCCACTTCTGTACGTCGCTCTGGATAAGAAGTGGCAAGTGATTGTAATGTAATGCAATGTAGTAAGGTTCTATGCATTGTTCTAATACCTGATCTTAGAATTACAGGATTCTGTATATGGTTCTAATATGAGAACTTAGTATTAAAGGGTTTGATCTAGGACTTTAATAGGAAAGCTTAGTGTTACAGGGTATTATACAGGGCTCTAATGAGTTAGAATGATAAGGTTCTATATACTGTTCTAATACTTGAGCTTTGTAGGGTACCATCTGCAGATAGCAAGTTGTGAGAGGTGAAGTTTTAGTATTTTAAATTCCCTTATCATATTGCTGTTTTGAATTGCATCTATATTTCTATAAACATATTAAAAAAGAAAAAAAAAGCATTTAATATCGTACAGCAAAAGAGCATGACACGGAGAATTGTCCTCATTTATTGCAAAAATGTCAGAGCCCTCTAATAATAAACTCTCACTCTTTCTTGTGACTAGTTTAGATGAAGCAAATGTATTCCATTTTTTTTTTATTCTGTCCAATCATAATTGTTTTTTTTTTTGTTGTAATTTCTTCCTCCATCATCCCAGTGAGTCACAGCCTTTGAAAAGCGCATAAATATAATATAACATAATATAATACAACATAAATATAATAGGCACAAGCCCTGTGTGCTGCACTGTGGAGCACAATATTAGCATTCCGGCTCGCGGGAATCGCAGGAATGCGTGCGCAAACTGCCTTTTCAACACTGCAACTGGCCTCGCCCGCGCAAAGAAGACAACAACTACAGGCAGGACAAAAGAGGCGCTACGCTGGGCCGCCGCAGAGCGACGGGCTTATCCAGCCCCGGGATTCCTGTTTCTCCGCATCCCGCACCATCGGAATTATAGGACCGCTATTGTTTAATTGGTGCACGGCATCTGTATGTTACGATAATTAATGCGGGAGAAGGGGGTGTGCCTCCGCGTTGTCAGCAGAAATCGCACAGACGTTAGGTAGCCCGGGGAAGCGGCCCAGGTCTTGTTTCAGTACGCAATTAAACTACAGAGGGTTTTTAGTTCCCTCCCTCGATGAGGCTGTGTTTGTCTCTCCTTCTCCTGTTGAACGGGGAGCCATTGTTACTGGGGGGGAGTGGGGAGTACTGTAGCCCTGAAAAAGTCATTCACTGTTGGGGTGGGGTGGTGGGGGCTGGTGCTATGCCCCTCACCGTGGCTGACAGCCTGTAGCGCCATGACGCATTCACCGTCTTTCCGTGCCCGCATTTGCGCCAGGAAACCCCCGCGTGGGGAGGCGGGGACGTGGGCTAGCGTCGGTGAGGTTGGGAGCCGGTTAGCGCTGAGCGGGTAGAGCATGTCGGTTTGGAGACAGGGGCGGAGCCGCTGCGGCAGGGAACACAAAAACAGCCACCGTCCCGATCTGTCACTCGCACCGTCGAGTCCCGACGCTGACGCGGTAAAATCGTATCCCAGAATGCCGCAGGGCGTAGGAAACGGCTCGACTACAAAAGCCAGTTCTGAACAAACTCCAGTGCTGGGATTTGAATAAGGGCCGTATGCAGTGTGCTCAAAATCATTGCAACCGGCTGGGCTCTGAGAGACGGGTACGCCGTGCGCTTCAGTCGTCTCCGCTATTCTGTTATTCAAAAGTTTTCTTCCACGGAGCTGCAAACCGAAAGAACAGAGAGGGTTGAAGAGACGCACGGTGTTCTAGTTTTTTTACGACCGACAAACAAGACGTCGATTGGGGGCTCTCAGCAGATAACCGTCAAGAAACAACATCCAGAGGAGTATTTTAACGGAAATTCGACCGCCCTACTTAAACGGAAAGCCCGGGAAAAGGGTCGTGAAACTTAAATAAATTATCCATGAATGATCTCTTGGTGAAAACCTCAGTCGGGTGATCACTCAGGGGTCAATCGGACCTCATAATCAGACCCATTTAAGTAATTGCATTTTAAAGTAAAAGCTTGGGATCAGAGTTTGCCATCAGTTTTGTGTGAGACATTAATATCTAATTAAATCACACTAATAGATGTTAAATAGCCTTGATCTATGCATGCAGCTATCAGCGCCTGGTGTGACCCCCCCCGACCCATATCTGTAAGGCAGCCATACACACACCCCCCCCCCCCAACCGATCGCAGGGCATTCTGCTTAAAATCCCACCCCCAGGACAGGCAGGATCTACGATCTTGAACGGTCATGTCTTGCTTAGTGTATTCAGGCTGATTTTCCACAGTGAGTTACAGTATGGATTTACTGTGTAGGGTATTTGAATGGGCCCACAGTGTCAACCGAACCCTTATGAAAATTTAATGTAATACGGTCAGAAAAAATATATTATCAAAATTTTGCACTTCACACTTCACACTAACAAATCATCATTGCTTTCCGATTCTGCAGTATCATCCACATATTTACAATATATTATATTAGATTATATTACATTTCTGTGAGGGAGGGCTTCAGGTGGTCATGTGACCCCCGCCGACAGCACTGACCTGTATCCGTTCCCCAGGCCCCGGTAGGCCTTCTCCTGGTCCTGCATTCGGTTTAGGCTTTGGGCCACCGACAGGTACTGGTCGTAGTACTTAATAGCCTCCTCGAAGTCGCCCAGCGCCTCGTAGCAGTCGCCCAGGTTACCGTAGGCCCGCCCCCGGTCCAGCACGGCCTCGTTTCCGCTCAGCTGCTGCAGGGTGGCCAGCTGCTGCTCCAAGTAGCCGATGGCCTCCTCCATCACGTTCATGTTCATCTTGGTGATGCCCATGTTGCCGTAGACCTGCGCCTCCACGCTGGGATCCTTCAGCCTCTGTCCCAGCTCTAGTTGCTCCTCGTAGCACTTGAAGGCCATGGTGTACTTCCCCAAGGACATGTAGACTGCCGCTAGGTGCCCGTGGGCCTGGCACTCCCCCTGGATGTCGCCCAGCTCCTGGTAGACCTCCAGCTCCTGGGTGTGGTAGCCTAGGGCTTTGTCGTACTTTTGCACCATCCGGTAGGCAGTGCCCAGGGCGGCGTAGGCACACGCCTCCATCTTGCGCTCCTTCACCTGGTGCGCCAGGGCCAGCTGCTGCTCGTAGAACTTGATGGCCCCGCCAACGTCCTTCTTGCAGACAAAGATGTCGCCGAGGTTGCCCAGGGCCCGGAAGCGGGCCTGCGGGTTGTTGAGCGACTGGGCCAGGGACAGCAGGTACTTCTGGCACTCCTCGGCCTTGCAGAAGTTGCCCAGCGCCTTGAAGGCCAGGCCCAGGTTGCAGTAGGCCTTGGCCTGACTTAGCTTGTCGTGTAGGTCCTTAGCCAGCGCCAGGTCCTGCTCGTAGTACTTGACGGCCTCCTGGAAGCTGCCCAGACAATAGTGGGCATAGCCCAGGTTGTGGCACACCTTGCCCTCGCTCTCCATGTCCTGGAGGTCCGGGGATAGTCGCAGGTACTGCTCGTAGTACGGCACGGCCTGGGGGAACTCGCCACGCGAGCAGTGGAAGTTTCCAAGGTTCCCAAGGGCTCGGGCTTCGCTCTGCACGTCCCGCAGCTCACGGGAGATGTTCAGGTGGTTCTGGTAGTGCTGGAGGGCACGGTCGTGGGCGCCCAGGGCCTGGTAGGCCACCGCCAGGTTGCCGTGGGTGGAGGCCTGGGAGGCGCGGTCGTTGACCTCCATGGAGATCTGCAGCTCCTGCCGGTGGTAGCGCACCGCCTGGTCGAACATGCCCAGCGCGTTGTAGGCGTTTCCCATGTTCCCGTAGGCCCGCCCCCTGGGCGGCGTAGTCGCTCAGCTCCTGGGCGATGGAGAGATGGGTTTTGTGGAGTTTCAGTGCAGTCTCATAATCGCCCTTCATCTGGTGGATGATGCCTATGGGAGAGAAGGGCGGCGGGAAAGGGCAGCAGTCAGAAATCAGTTGCTTTTTAAACAACACCCCCCCCCCCCCCCCACAGATGAACGCAATAATATGTGACCACATATTTCCAAACAGTGCGACGGATAAACGAGAAAAGATAAAGTAAGACATTACAGTAGTCCCCTCGCAGATATCACCGCTAACTGCTCAGCACCTGCATAAAATGAACGCTCTCTTCACAATCTCTAATGAGTTTTGGTAGAGCTTCATTGTCACAGAAATGAGAGTCAAGCCCGACAAACACTTTGCGTAATGGCGGCTTCAAAACAAATCACAAACAAACCCAGGACCAGTACAGTCTCAGTAGGGCACAACAAAAGTACAGAAAAGAATAGAGTGAGCTGGCAGCCGCTTTCCAAAGCCTCGAAAACAAGATTAGAGCGAAGAAAGCCGGAATATTAAATATCTGACGCTGTAATGATAATTACCGCGCTGCGTCCGTCGGTTTCCGTTCCCCTGGCGAGCGAAGTCGCTGAAGAGCCAGGACGGCTCATTACAGGAACATCAGCCATCTACATCGATAACGATCTCCCCTGTCTCTGAGAACGGCTGAGGAGCTATGTCCTTTTCTGCTGTCACTGTGCCTTCCCAAAAATTACAATTACAATTCTGCTATGCTATATCGAAGCCCGCCCCGTCTCCTCCACCCAAGCGAAATTAAGGAGGGAAGTGGAGTCAGAGGAGGAGAGACAGAGAGGAGGGAAAGTGGTCGAACAGGGGTTGGGGGTTGGGGATTGGGGGGGGGCTAATGAGTACTTGTGATGGAAAGTGGTTTTGAGGCAAGAGCGAAGGGCGCTTTACTCTTGGCTCCTGCGATTTGGTTCCCGAATCTCTGGAGGGAGGGCCCAACGGCCCTCTTCCCCAACCAGTCCCCCCCAAAACCAGAAGTGGGCGCAGTAAATTGAGGGGATCAGGAAAGCACAGAGATGAGTGAAAAATGAGACGTGCTGGCGTGGGGCTGGGGGTGGGTTGGGGTGAGGGGGTGGTGGGGGGTTTGAGTAAAAGTTGGAGGCAGTATGTGCTTGTTACAGGAGCTGTTACTGTTACTCAGAAAACCAAGGCGACGGTAAATGCGGTGTGCGGTCTCGATGACGCACGTTTCTGGAGCTGCGTGCCTCAGCTGATGGGGAGGGGTTTGCCCCATAAAACCTAACCACAGACTGACCATCCGGTGGGCTGTTGGCCCGGCAACAGGGCCCCCCCTGGCATGTATGCCCACCAGTCGCTTTCGGTCAAAGGCGACGGGGGAGGGGAGAGACGGCGGTGGCGGGGGCAATCCAGTTCCCAGGATGCCCATCTGCTCCCTGTCAATCAGCGAACGGCACAGGGTAGGGCGGGGTCTGCAAATATCCAATCGGAGGGCTTGTGTCAGCCTTGTGTCCTCGTTCCCTATTGGACGAGTGGAGACTCCGCACTGCTGGCCTATAGTCTTTGTACTGCAGTGTGTCTTTTTGTTGCTGAATGCTTTAATCCACCCTGCGCCTGCAGACTCCCTCTGTACCTGTCATTAACCTCCCTGGGCACTGCTTTCTCTCTTGGATTAATGTTTCAATAAAAGACAGAAGTGTGCGCAGATAAACAGGGGTCTCTGTGCCACTCTGTGCCAAGCTCTCGGCAGGCAGGGGCACAACGCCATGTTCTTACGTTTACACATTTAGCACACGCTCTTATCCACAGTGACTTACAGCCCTTACACACTACAGAGTCCTTACATGCTATCCATTTACACAGCTGGATATCCAGGTTTAGTACCTTTGCTCAAGGGTACAATGGCAGGGCCCTCCCTGGGAGTCAAACTTGCAGCCTCTGAATGATAAGCCCAGTTTCCTAACTGCTAAACAACACTGTAATGGGCAGAATGGTGCCTGCTTGGGCCATGAAAATGAGAGAGAATTTGAACCCGTTTGCAGATCAAATACAGCGATTAGCCAGGATTAGCCTGAAAAGAGAAACCGGCAACAAAACCACAAACGCCATCTGCGGCCAACGTGCCATCGATCTCACTGGCTGCCTCCATAATGTGAAACCTGGCTGGCACATCACTGACCGGCTCTCGGGCACAGAGACCCACCGGCCAACGGCCAGGTACCCAGCCAAAGCATTACCACTGGTATTAACACTGGCACACTGAAGAAATAACACTGGCATTTACACTGGCACATCAGGTATTAGCACTGGCACGCTGAAGAATTAACACTGGCACAGCCAAATCATTAACACTGGCGATAACACTAAAAGATGGTGCGACCGAGCGGCACACAAATTCACTCTCCGGGGCGGCGTCTACCCATCAAACACGCCCCACAACTGCAAAGCGCGACCGTGACACGCTAAGTGACTCCCCGGCTGCCATGTTTGACACATTTTACGCGCCGGCTAACACCAGCAATCTGACACGCGGACAGTTCCGCGACTGCCTCGGCTGACGCGTGCACTGATTGGCCCCGACACAGAGGACTTGGATGACTGGCACCAATCATGTGGATTTCTGACACGGCCTCTGGAGTTTCTGGAAGATTAGTTTGGCGGTGGAGAGCCAGGATACGGCACCTGTACATTACGTGTTTCTGTGCGATTGCCTCACAGGGCTACTTAAATGTGCAGAGCTAGTTCCGTCCCAGTGCAGTAAAGGATCGATCTATCTTTCTGTCTGTCTATCGGACTCAATTTAAAAGATGTCTATCTATCGGACTCAATTTAAAAGATGTCATAAATGTCAGGGTAGCAGACTGGGCCCGACGACTCATTACGTTTACATTTAAAATTTTACATTTTATACATTTAGCAGAAGCGGTTATCCGGAGTGACTGACAGAGTTTACAATGTTTTTAAACAGCTGGATATTAACTCAACCCCACAGATGAGAGCCATTGACTATTTTACACCCTAAAAGGCCAGACACCACTAGTTCATTGCTAAAAAACATTGCAGGAGTTTTTAATTCGCTAAAACATGAGGTCCAGATGTGTTATGAAAGCAATTACTGAATTCCTCAGATCTATGGAACTCTATTTTTAACCCTGAAATAAGCACAATCCAATTCTATTTAAATTACTTAAGATGCATATTAATAACTTGAGTTAATTTGGAACAATGTAGCGCACTGCATTTAATGGGATCGGTCTGCCTAGCGACAGAGGGGTATACCGGGCTCCCAGTGTGCGGGGTAATTAATCTCATTTTAAATGAATGCTGGGTAATCTGTGTTTAAATCATGGTCTCTTGGATGTTTGCAGACCAAGATGGTGCCGCTGTTTGTAGTCCAGTCTTCCAGAGACACACGATGATTCAGACTGTGTACAAACAGCTCAATCTTTTGAGGACCAGACAATGCATTGGGTTCTGGGGTAACAGGTGCACTTCTGTCAGTTATTTTCAAAACAAACACTCTTGTGTACGTCACCTTACATGCTACGCATTGCACTTAACATATTAAGAAGCAGAACTTCACCCTAAGATTGCACTATTTTGTAATTGGAGCATGTATGGCCATTTTATCAGTCAGCGGACAGAAATATTAAAAGATTGGCCCGCTGGCTTCAATTATTGCGGTTTTGATGAGGCTTCATCAAGTCAAACACGGGCAGAGCAACAGGAAACCGCCAATGAAGGAAGTACTTCAGCAAATGAGCGGTGCAAAGTAGGCCGATATTAAAAGCAGCTGCTTCCACACAGCTTTGGATTCTGTTTTAATGAATCGTTTAACGTCTCGGCGTGCTCACGGTCGTGTATTAAAATGTGGCGAAGAACGCTGAACTTGCGGATGTTTTATAAGGATCAGGGGTCATATTGGTAATGGAACTCTGAGGGAGTCATCAACTAGGGCCTCCGGTGGCTGAGAGCACTTGCTACTTTACCATCGTGTCATCATCCTCTGCAATGGTGCGAGAGGTGAAGCAAAACAGACAAGCATCTCTGAAGCGACTGACCGCAAGCATCAATCTAGGGAGGGAGAGCAGGCAGTTTCTTCAAGAACAGTCCATCGTGAACTTTACTGAGAGGGACACTTTAGTTAGGGTTTCCTTTATTTATTTACCATTCCCTCTGATGCGTAGCGTGATGTATGTTTCAACCAACAAGTAAAGGAACGATGTATTTTTTAAACTACTTTATTTGAGTATTAAACAATGCAAGTTATACCTCTGAAGTACAATCACAATGAAGCAACACATACAAAAACAAACGATCGCAACAAATAGTGTGTCCTTTATTTTTGAACGTATCTGCACCATCAGCGACTCGTCGGTTACAACCAACCGCTGAGGCTCGATCTGGAAGGAAAAAGCCTTCGGTTGAGATGAGTCAGCTCATCGTAGCTCCAGTACATCGCGGGCAGCATGCTGACACAGACGGCATAAGCTCGGCTAATAAGAGTTCTCAGCCTCTGGAGGGTCCAAACAGATGCAAATTCTAATGCGCTCCTCTCCAGGGAAACGTCACTGAAGCTGTCGCGCTATTTGGGGCTGGGAAATTGGGACAGGGGACGGCGGTAAGGGATCTGAAAATAACGGCGGCTCTTTTGAGGGGAAATACTGTGACGCGGCGCGAAGAGAAGGAGGGAAAAAAAGCATGATTTGGGTTGCCAGATCCGACGCCAGAATCCCCCCCGCTTTCGGGGATGTCGTTTCGACGGTCAAATCCAAGTGTGGAGGGAAATAGCGCTGGGCGTCTCTTCAAAGGGCCCGTGCTTGGATCTAAGCCGCTATCCCTTCTGATACGAATTACGGCAGTTAGTTTCAGGACGTTAACGCTGTTCAGTTCCAGGGGTAATGCACTGTGGAAAGAAAAATGCGTCGAGGCCTACGGGGAGGGGTCGCGCTCACCTTGCCCATCAAAACGCCTCACCTCGCCCATCAAAACGCCTCGCCTCACCTCGCCCATCAAAACGCCTCACCTCACCCATCAAAACGCCTCACCTCGCCCATCAAAACGCCTGCTGCTTTAAAAAATTTTTTTTTTTAGGAAAACAGAGCACGCTCCCGAATTCTGCTACTACGCTTTTGGCTTCCTTGTGGTCCAGACATCAAAAGCTTGAATCAAGAGTCAAAAAAAAAAAGTGAGAAAATAGCTTTTTTGTATCACTGAGGAACAGAACACTTTTGGGCCAGGGGAGGAGGGGACATTGGCAGGATGGATGAGAAAAAAAAAAGGAAAAAAGAGAGAGAATTAAGAAGATGAAAGGGCAAGCGGCCTTTGCCTTTCATCTAGCGGGGTGTGCAATCGCCAGGCCACAGAGCGGCTGTATCTCACCAGAACATTCTCTGATCCCAAATGGCTCTACAAAGACGGTTTCCAGAATAGCAGGGACTCCCGTGACTCTTTTCGGCACGGCTCCAAAGACAACCCCTGATCCGGACCCAAAATCACAGCATAAGGGATGTACAATTCAGATATTCATGAAAACTGGGTGTTAGGGGTTCAAACTATGGCTGTTTGGAATCTTTGTGACTAAGATGGAGACTCTGTTTGCACTTCAGTCACACAAAACTCAACCTTCTGAGAATGTAACTATGCAACGGGCCCTGTGACACCAGGTACAACATGCTACCAGGCCAATAATAATCATCCTGTTATTATCATTTAATTGTTTTTTTTTTGTTTTTTTTGTTTAGGGCCTTTTCAGCTTTATTGGACAGCACAGTGTAGAGAGACAGGAAGAATGGGGAGATGGAGAGACAGCACAGCACAGTGTAGAGAGACAGGAAGAATGGGGAGTGAGAGAGAGAGGGAGAGACAGCACAGTGTAGAGAGACAGGAAGAATGGGGAGCGAGAGAGAGAGGGAGAGACAGCACAGTGTAGAGAGACAGGAAGAATGGGGAGTGAGAGAGAGAGGGAGAGACAGCACAGTGTAGAGAGACAGGAAGAATGGGGAGAGAGAGAGAGAGACAGCACAGTGTAGAGAGACAGGAAGAATGGGAAGAGGGAGAGAGAGACAGCACAGTGTAGAGAGACAGGAAGAATGGGGAGAGAAAGAGAGAGGCAGGAAGAATGGGGAGCGAGAGAGAGGGAGAGAGAGAGAGACAGCACAGTGTAGAGAGACAGGAAGAATGGGGAGTGAGAGCGAGGGAGAGAGAGAGACAGCCCAGTGTAGAGAGACAGGAAGAATGGGGAGTGAGAGAGAGGGAGAGAGAGAGACAGCACAGTGTAGAGAGACAGGAAGAATGGGGAGTGAGAGAGAGAGGGAGAGACAGCACAGTGTAGAGAGACAGGAAGAATGGGGAGAGAGAGAGAGAGAGAGACAGCACAGTGTAGAGAGACAGGAAGAATGGGGAGAGGGAGAGAGAGACAGCACAGTGTAGAGAGACAGGAAGAATGGGGAGAGAGAGAGAGACAGCACAGTGTAGAGAGACAGGAGGAATGGGGAGAGGGAGGGAGAGAGAGAGAGGGAGAGACAGCACAGTGTAGAGAGACAGGAAGAATGGGGAGCGAGAGCGAAGGAAAGATAAGTGATAAAGGTCACGCGGCCGGATTTGAACCGCCGAAGTCGCGGCTCGCAGCGAGCATACGGATGGCGTTCTACAGGCTACGCCACCGAGACACCCCCTGTTTAATTGTTTAACGACACCCTACATTGTTAAACTCCACTAGTCAAACTATCGTTGAATCCTTTACTTTGTGCTGACATATATTCTCTGTGGAAGTACGGCGGTGGATCGATACTTTTCGTTACCTACGAATGTAGTGCCGGCACTGGTCGACTACAACAACAAAGAAGAGCAACAAGTTGCAATGGCCACGTTCGCTCCGCCGCCGTACTTCCACAGAGAATATAGGTCAGCACAAAGTAAAGGATTCAACGATAGTTTGACTTGAAAAATGATGGTATAAACACTCAAAATAACCCCGATAGACTGTTGTCATATTTTATTTGCTTTGGGTGCACTGTGGAGTGTTTAAGTGCGTTTGGTAGTGGATGCTACCGGTTACCATTGAGTTGCGCTAGCATTAGCAACGTGTGTATGTCCGAAAGAAGGGACAGCATGGAATTAGCTGAAAAAGGTTTCCATCAATCAACTACATCATGGGTAAGTCGTAATTGAGACATTATGTGCAAAATTCCGAACTATCCCTTTAATGCACAAATAGTTTTGCACTCTGTGTGGAAGGTTGAATGTGTGTCAGGTGGGGTATTATTTTCATGATGTGAAAAGGCAAAGCCGAGCCGTGTCTGAAGCGGGTGCCTTGCGTGCCGTTACTGAAAGGGTCACGGCGCTCCTCTCGGCCAATATCTGCGGCCGGACATAATGAGATCGGGCAAAGAGCTCTGCTCAAGGTCACGCCGGCGTTGCTACACCCGAGATCCAAGCCCACGGCCTCTCCATCGCTCCACCCCTGCCTCCGATGATAACTCCTCAGCCCGCAGGGGAACGTACGGCGGAGGCCTCCCTAATACCGGGCGCACGCCGTCCCCTTCCCTGGAGCCAGCTGGGCCACTCCCCCCGTCCGCCGTTCCAGAACCACATCCCGGGAACGGGACTCTTCGTCTCCTCCTGCGCATCGCGGCGTTCTGAGCGGAGCCTCAAAGCCTTTTCCGCACGCGCGGCTTTTCAAACGGCGTTAATGCTGGACGAGGGAAGGGACAAAAAAAAAATCTAAAATAAAATAAATAAAACCCACGCATGGTTCCACATAGAGCGGCGAGGGCGGTTTGCGAATTGGCTTCCTTCTAAGAGGGGCTCCGAAAAGCCTCCGACGCGGTGTCTGCTGGATCCCGGGCGAAATAATCGCTCGTGACACCCCTGGCAGCCGCCATCCCCCGTCCCGAAAAATGGTATTAGGTTTCGTCTCGAACTGCACGGCGCGCGGAATAGGTCTACCGCTCTTTCCACACTGGTGGCTCTGCAGTGGAGAGGACAAGACCATTATGCGTCATTGTGCGGTTTGGGGGGGGGGGGGTGGAGTTAGGAGGTGACTGACATGTACCAGGTCACATGACTACTTGTAAGCCAATGTTACCGTAGATATTACTACAGATGAACCAGACGGCTTATGCCACACATCAGGTCACATGACTACATGTAAGCCAATGTTACCGTAGATATTACTACAGATGAACCAGACGGCTTATGCCACACATCAGGTCACAAGACTACATGTAAGCCAATGTTACCGTAGATATTACTACAGATGAACCAGACGGCTTACGCCACACATCAGGTCACATGACTACATGTAAGCCAATGTTACCGGAGATATTACTACAGATGAACCAGACGGCTTATGCCACACATCAGGTCACAAGACTACATGTAAGCCAATGCTATCGTAGATATTACTACAGATGAAGCAGACGGCTTACGCCACACATCAGGTCACATGACTACCTGTAAGCAGATGTTACCATAGATATATTACTGTAGATCAACCAGACTGTTTGCTCCGTGTTCTTAACATTGGAGGTACTGTATCTCTACCATTAAAGCCAAAACATTCCAAATTCTTCACCTTGTCATTAAGTAAGCAAAGAACCGGAAACTTCTGTTCCGAACCAAATTCTCTCTTTTGTTAAATAAACAGAGCATGGAAGGAACGTGGGAATTGACCACCTGGTTAGCCTCTCGCAACATCTGTGAATACCGCTATCAAAAATGTAATTACAGACGACCCAGATACTCAGCTCTGTCTCTTAACATTGAAAATTCTGTCCCTCTTCTGTTGAGGCTGGAACTTTCTACATTTGTGCATCTATTGATAATGTACGAAGAACCAATGCCAATACTCAGAAACACTGGAAACTCTCGTTACCAAACCGCCACATCCTATGGTAATGCAGAGAAGACTGAAGGAATACAGGAGTTGAGCATCTGGTTGGTCTATAATGTCTCGAGTGCAACATCCTTGTCCCTTCTCCACACTGCTCTTTCTCCAGTGATGGGAATTGGATGTTGCCTTAGATAGACAACCAGGCGGTTTGCAAAGACCTTTTTGTGACACACACACACACACACACACACACACACACACACACACACACACACACACACACACACACACACACACACACACACACACACACACACACACACACACACACACACACACACACACACACACACACACACACACACACACACACACACAAAATTAGGATTGTGACGATGCTGGTTGGGGGTTTGGAAAAAGGCCCCCAAATACATATAGGGTATATCTGATTTCAGCCAGGGTACACAAACTGACAAACTGTGGTGCTGTGTGATGTGTCATGTGACTGTGTATAAAAGCACAGAGTGAGAGAGAAAGAGAGAGAGAGAGAGGGGCGAGAGAGATACAGAGAAAGAGAGAAAGAAAAGTGAAAGAAACCTTTTTCAGAGAACACAAGCCCACACAGCCGCGATTTATTTTACGACCTCCCTGCGCCTCCCTGGCCCTCCCCTTCTCCCCTATCCCTCCCACAGTCATCTCCCGGCTCCACGATTTCACCTCACATCAGCCAATCCACTGATGATATATATCTTCTACACATATAATCCGCACGCCCCTACACAGAAACATGCACAAATGCACACACACACATAGATACATACATACTCTCACACCCTTAGGTACACACAAGTATACTCTCTTTGCAGTTGTGTAGAATGCATTACACAGCCATACCTGCACTCAACGCTGTTGCAGTGCTGCAGAACAAGCATAGCGGTGCTGCTAGTGCTGCATCTAATAGCACCTCTGTGGTCTATTAAGGGTTAAAGTACACAACGATCGCTTTTACAGCGGCGGGGCCAAGCTGAGACGAGTCAACGGGGAATAAAGACGCGCAGGGCGTGGCTCTGGTCCGTTAAACCGAGGAGCGACACGGCCGACAGAGGGACCAGGAGCAAGCCTTGTCGGGGGGGGGGGGGGGGAGCCGGTAAAGCAGAGGGTGCGAGGGGACGAGGCAGGAGGCCCGTCGAAAACACACACACACACACACACACACACACGCTTCCCCTGGCCAAGCGGCTTTCCTCTCCTGGATCTGGATGATTCTTAGTGCGGCACTTTCTCCACTCCGCCGAACTGCCCCTGCCAGCGTCTCCCACAGTTCAAAGCTCTTTATTCGCATCGGGAATGATAGTTTCTTGGCCCTCGGAGCACTCGGGGGGGGAGAATGCAGGCCAAGCACATTCCACGTTTCGGTAGCTGTTTGCTTTGAGAGGTCAGCCTCCACACAGGAAAACCTTGCTTTTTGCGAGAGGGCGGCTTTCATTGCAATGGGGGGGAAAAAAATAAAACCGTGGGCTACCTGACGTGGCTGGACTACGAAAACATCTACCCAACGGTTCTTCTCACATTTCTGGGGGCTAGGTTCCCCCACAGGAGCGTAAGCGAGTCGTGACCACAGAAATGGATCAAAATCTCTGTTTGATTCAGTGGTGAAAATCGTATCCAATCAAAACTCATTCCTGAACACACACAATGAATACCTATGCTGACCATATACAGGGGAGAGCTTTGACCACAGGTAAATTCTCATCTGGCTTTTTGTCAACGTTCAGGATCTGTTCCCGAAGACACACACAACACATACCTACTTATTACAGGCCTATAACCTATAATCAGAGACTGTTTTTAGACCACAGCTTTGACCGCAGACAGGTTCTCGCCTGAATTTGTGCAAAAGTTCAAGTTTGCCCCTATCAAATATGGCCGCCTGGCTCCAGCAAGCATTCAAACCCCTACTTTTGGCGAGCGGAAGCTCTCCAGCGATCCTATTTCTACAGTGGCGGCATCTAGAACGAGGCCTACGGACTCAGGTTACTGTCCACTCAGCACCGACGGGGTCAAACAGGGATTGTGTTCGGCACGATCAGGTCTAGAATATCGCCTGGTTGACTGAACGGAAGATTCGCTCTAAATAAGAGATGAGCAACACGGGGAGACAGCGGCTCTGATGTTGAGACGGCAGCTTCTCTGGTTCCCTCTCCAAAAACAAAAGAGGGTCCCGCCCCACGTTCGAAACAAGGACGGGCTGCAGTGTAGTATAATGGTTAAGGAACTGGCCTTGTAACCGAAAGGTTGCAGGTTCGATTCCCAGGTAGGACACTGCCGTTGTACCCTTGAGCAAGGTACTTAACCTGAATTGCTTCAGTATATATCCAGCTGTATAAATGGATAAATGTAATAAGAAGTTGTGTAAGTCGCTCTGGATAAGAGCGTCTGCTAAATGCCTATAATGTAATGTAAGGACCCACACTGTGGCTACTCCGGGTCGGGAAGCCAGGAACACTGTCTGCCCCATCATGCATTTCATCCATCATCTAACCCGCTTATTCCTGGTCAGGGTCGTGGGGGCGGCTGGAACCTATCCCAGCATGCATTAGGCGTCAGGCAGGAATACCCATTACATTACATTACAGGCATTTAGCAGACGCTCTTATCCAGAGCAACTTACACAACTTCTTATTACATCTTATTACATTTATCCATTCATACAGCTGATATATACTGAAGCAATTTAGGTTAAGTACCTTGCCCAAAGGTACAACGGCAGTTGTACCTACCTTGGGAATCGAACCTGCAACCTTTTGGTTACAAGTCCAGTTCCTTAACCATTATACTACACTGTCGCCCCCCTGGACAGGTCACCAATCCATCACACCGCACACACACCGCTTCACACACACACACACACACACACCGCTTCACACACACACACACACACACACACACACTCCAATTAACCTAACTGGCATGTCTTTGGACTGTGGGAAGAAACCGGAGTACCCGGAGGAACCCCACATGGACACGCGACAGGCAAACTCCACACAGAAAAGGCCTCGGCAGGGATTCCAATTCTGTACCATCTTGCCGCTATCCACCGCACCACCATACACATGAACATACATGTTTGTTTCAAAATAGTCAGAACACTAGAGGAATTTTACTGCCATCTAAAAGGTTTTAAAAGCATGTCAAGTGTCTATTTGAGCGATTTAAATGATTGCACACATTTGTTAGTATTTTGTAGCTTGAGGCTTTATGTTAGTAAGATTGGCTTCTTACTGTTCTGCACCCATATATTTGCCGTTGTGCTTTTTGTGATATCCTGCCATGATGGCTCTGTTTGTCACTCTGGATAAGAGCATCTGTCCAGTGACTCCATAAGATTCATACATAACTCATGACATAATTAATACAACAATGATAAACAGAAATTTGAATATAGCGCATTACAGATATATTGCGTCCTGCATGACATCAGTGTCTGTGATTTAATGCATCATGAAAAACAGAAACAATATGTGACAGTTTTTAAGTTTCTTTTTCATTGTCAAGTGGAGGACTTTCTTTGTGAATAAGTCTAACTTTAAATTTTTTTTACACTTTTCATCCCCAATTTTGAACGCCTGTTCTTATGTTATCATCAGCGTTCACTGCGCAAACATGCAACTTCTTACCACGCAGGAATTCATAAATCTTGCTTGCATAGGTGCGAGTCGGAGGAAGATGCAGCTCAATGAGACTTTTTGCTCCCATTACAAATGTCTGAAATAACACCGCAGACTGGTTTGCTCACAAGCAGTTTTTCTGTATGGCAGTTGGTGTCTTGAAGTGATCAGTAAGTCACCATGGAAACAAGCAATATCAGTCGTATTTTGTATCCTATTACCTGGAGGAGGTACTTGATATCGGTCTTAAAACACATTCAAGTCAGCTAGTCTTGTTTGTTATTGTACTTCCCTGGAAATATGTGCTAATAAAAAATGGATAGCATATGCACGTATGGTTTACAATATCTCATAACAGGCACCAAACAACTAAGAGATGTAGCCACAAGTAAACCTGCATGGCATATTACATAGCATATTACAATTAGATTACATTCGGAGATTAGATTTTTTTGATTAGATGAGATTACATTAGATTAGATTAGACTCTTTAGATGTGACTTTGGGGTGAAAATTTGTCTTTGGCTTCTAGACATAAACTGTAATCTGTAATTCAGGATAATATATCTGTTAAATAATGCAGTGTAGCATATGCAGTTTCCTTATACAATGTACTATATACAGTAACTCTGATGCTTGTCCCCCGAACACAAGTGCTCCCAGCCCGGCCCGTGTGCTTTTTCCCGCCATTACCGCTACCCCCCCCAGCGGCTCCCCGACCTAATGACAGCCGGTGAGTAAGTGGGCCGTGGTCGCCCCTCACAGATAAATGGGCCCTCTGTGCTTTAGTGTTGGGCCCCTCTACCCGCTCCCCCACGGCTCTGTGCAGGCCCCATTAGGCCTGACAAATCTCTCTCTGAGTCTAGATTGCCCCGGCCCCGCCCTGGCCTTCCCCATCGCCCCAAAGGCCCGCCGCCCGATCCCGCCGAAATCGGCCCCGCCCCCTGCCGCGCTGCTCGCTGTCCTCCCGCCCCGCCGCTGTTCGCAGGCCGTAAATACTCACTCGTAAAAAACGCTTCTAATTACGGGATGGTTCTTAAAATAAAAAATATTAAAAAATAATTAAGTGGAGGTTTTTTTTACGCTTCATTAACACGGGAGCAATTTTTTTATACTCTTTTAAGATTTCTCTCTTGAAATATTTCCTGTCGTAAAGAATAAAAATTGAGAACCGGAGGAGCCACATTAAATTAAAGCTTTTCCTACAATAACTCCTTTTTAATTTATGTCAAATTATCTCTGATGTTAAAACTGAGGGAAACGGGGCAAGATGTGTGGAGAACTCGGTAGGGCTCTATCATGAGCTGTCATTGGTTCTCCATGTCTGAATAAACCAAGTGAGGAGTGACATCGCCACGGCGACAACTAAGTGCACGAGTCTGCCTCAATTCATGCGGCGGGCCGACGTTCGGTTTAGAAAACGAACGTGTTCAGAGCGTGCTGGAGGGAAAACGGCGGCTCCGCATTTTACCGCCCGGAGTACCGCTTTTACCGCTTCGACTCCTCCCGCGTGAGCGGAAGGCGTGCGGGGAAAACGAGCCCACCCCGCCGGGCGCTGACGCTGAGTAAGAACCGCCAGATTTTAAGTGCGCTGCCACCACAGGCCTGTTCAAGCGGCAGGAATGGCGCGTGGGGAGAAACCGCGACAACGACATGAGACGAAGGACAAAAAAAAAAAAAGAGAGAGAGGGTGAAAAAAATACAGAATATTAAAAAAAGCGTTAATAAAGAGTATCAAATATCTGTCTAATGTGCATTGCAAATCATCACATGAAAAAGTGCAATATGAGTCAATAAGACGGCCACTCCCCCTTCTCCCCTGCGGTATTAAATATCACTGATGTTGGGGTAACTTAATATACTTCTGCTTGACACTTTAATAACACAATATTTCCATATTTTAATAGGTCAGCACATCCTAAAACCATTTACATTACATTTAGACATTGAGCGGAAAGGTCTTATCCAGAGCTCAGTAAAAAAAGTGCATGCATGCAGTATATGTTTTTGAGGCAACAAACCACTAATGCTAAGCCATCAGAATCACATCCAATAGTAGTACTAGTCATTATAAAACTTTACAACATGAAGTTAGATGCCATCGTAGGAACAAGAGGGAAATAGAGAATGTTGCATTATTAGGAAGGGATATTGTTTAAGACAAGGCTGCCCAACACTACTGGAGATCTACTGTCCTGTAGGTTTTCACTCCAACCCTAACAAAGCAGCCCTCATTCAGCAGTAGAATTAGTAGAATCAGGTGTGCCAAATAAGGCTTGACATAAAAACCTACAGGAACAGGGCCAGGCAGCCCTGGTTTAAGATTTAGCATGGACTGAGTTAACATGCACCTCGCTCAAAAGCCACTCACGGCGCATAGCGTTAACGGCACAATGTCTGCCAGGTCAAAGGTCATGCCATCCTCACCAAGGCTACACGGCGAGGGCTGATTCTTTCAGGATTTTGTGTCGCCTTCTGCTGTTCGTTCTTTAATCAGCTCAGTCATTTCTGGATCTGCCTTTTTTTTGTTTTTTTTGTGTCGTAAACGTTTCAAATCCCCAAGGATACCCTGTGCCGGGGTTGGGGGTCATGTCAAACTCTCAAAATCATGAGATGAAAAAGGCCTGTAATGTTCCATGAGGATGTTTCAGTCCATGAATTAAAATGAATTCATTTTGTGAATTGACTAAATTGAAAATGGAAGTGACGCCAACCCTGACACGTGTATATTTTGGGGGAAACATTTTACTGTGGGTCTGATTGAACCAGCCAGGGTAACTGGTTAGAACAAAAGGCAGTACAGACAGCCCCACACACCAAGTGTCTTCATAAAGGAGTTCCATAGTGCTCAGAAGTAAAACTTTATCGCTTGACTTAAATGTTAGTACTACATTGTGGTCATTTAGCAGATCTAAAACCAGACCTCCACAACCTACAGGTTTAGGAAAAAATCTTTATTTCCCAAGTTACCCCTTATGAGGGCCCCTTGGGAAAGAAAAGTTTGCACTGGCCATTCAGTGTACTGTAGCCTTTAAGTAGGAAGAGCACTGGCCATTCAGTGTACTGCAGTGTACTGCAGTAGGAAGAATTTGGTCCCTCTTGTGTTGATGTTTCACCAGCGTTTGTTTAATCCTCCTGGGAATATGCTTTTGAGTTTTCTAATCCAATGTCTTTCTGTCCTACGTCTGTCCTCCTGTGTCCAGTTAATGTTTGAATGGAGGCCCGATAACCTACAGGTGCTTTCAGACAGGTCAATAAGAACCGCAGTGCATTAGAAAGGCGTGGCTCAGAGTTTTAGAGCTAGTAAAAATGGTCTGGATTCATTAACACTTGCTCTTGCCTCGATTCACACATAATAGAAGCTTTTATCTCTTGTGCACGCATAGTTTGGGGATTACACTGCTGAACCCAACAAACTTTTTTGCGAAGATAAAAATGAACATTTGCAATTAATTGTGAGTCAATTTTGAGTGCAGACATTAACTGAACTCAGTGTAGCCAGAAGTGTTTGAATTAACTGTACCGTTAGTACAACCAGCAACCCTGGCAAACACATTCAACTGAACAGCACCTAAGAATGCTCAGGGTTCGAGTGAGGCTCGGTGCAGACTGAAGTAACTGGTCTTCAGTGTGCACTGGGAAGTCAGCCCTGCCTGTCTGCTGGCCACACGGTCACGGGAACACTGTTCGGACCGCCACAGGAACTATATGTGGACCGTCACATGAACTGGAAGTTCAGACCGCTGCAGGAACGCTATTAGGACCGCCGCAGGAACGCTGTCCAGACCGGCCGCGAGAACACTGTCCGGACCACTGCGGGAACAGGAAGTTCAGACCGCTGCAGGAATGCTATTCGGACAGCCGCAGGAACGCTGTCCAGACCGGCGCGGGAACACTGTCCGGACCGCTGCGGAAACTGAAAGGTGGACCTGGGGCCAGGTTCCCTGCGCATTCATATTCTAGAACATTCTGCCTACATCACCCCCTCAATTCTTCCAGTTATTTTTGGAGTGTGGGGTGGGGAAGGGGAGGGAGGGGGTGCCAGCGCATGGGGCCACAACAACAGCGTAATCAAAGGGGCCCTGTTATAGAGGGTCCCCTCTTCCCTCTCTCTTATCTCCACTACTCGGCTCTCCGCCAATCAGCCATTAAAGGTAATTAAGCGATTCATCACGTCCGTTTCAATTACTGGCCCGCTGACAGGCGCAGATTCAAATCACGGGGAGAGAGAGAGAGAGAGAGAAAGAGAGAAAGCAAGAGAGAGAGAGAAACTGCCGTTGCCACCTCGGCCAATTCAAAAGAATAAAAATTTAAAAAAAGAATTTAAAAAAAAAAAACCTTCAAGAAGATCCTTGGAAAAACTGCACAGCGAGTTGGACAGCGAGCAGGAGGGGGGAGCCTCATTATACTGACTCTGGATTCCCGCATCAAGGCTGAGGGGGCTGGTACTCGAGCAGAGAAGTGCCGGAGTCACACACCGAGTAATTATTCTGCGGCAGCCGGCTCCCTTTATTCCTTCCTCAGTTTTCCCTCCATTTCAAGGCTGGTGCAATAAAAGGCCTCAGAATTGGGTGAACAGAGCGCGGTCATGAACAAAGAACTGGAAGTTCAGTACTGCAGTCTAAACTGAGGATAACTCCTATTCTTTTCTTCTGATTCTCTGAACGCAGGAGTGATATTGCACTTAATATGAAACGCTATCAGATTAGTAGTCGATCAAAAAAAGAAAAAAGAAAGTTCCCTGCTGTAATGCACGCATTCGCATTTCTTTCAGTATCAGAGTGCTTGCTAGTTCAGGTTGCTGTTGGAGTGAGCCAATCGTGAGCCTTGTTGCTCTGCCTTGTGTCAAGGTGAGCCAATCGTGAGGCTTGTTGCTTTGCCTTGTGTCAAGGTGAGCCAATCGTGAGGCTTGTTGCTTTGCCTTGTGTCAAGGTGAGCCAATCGTGAGGCTTGTTGCTTTGCCTTGTGTCAAGGTGAGCCAATCGTGAGCCTTGTTGCTTTGCCTTGTGTCAAGGTGAGCCAATCGTGAGGCTTGTTGCTTTGCCTTGTGTCAAGGTGAGCCAATCGTGAGGCTTGTTGCTTTGCCTTGTGTCAAGGTGAGCCAATCTTGAGGCTTGTTGCTTGGGGTTTATTGTTTATTGTATATGGATCCCCATTAGTCGTCACCGTAGTGAAGACTATTCTTCCTGGGGTCCACATAAAAGACAGACACTCAAAACATAAAATTATACAATATCAATCAACAAGAAAATAATTAGTGAACATCATTCACTTGTTAATGGGGTCATGTTAGAGTGAGCCAATCATGAGCCTTGTTGCTTGGGGTCATGTTAGAGTGAGCCAATCGTGAGCCTATTTGATTTGGGTCATGTTAGAAGTGAGCCAATCGTGAGCCTTGTTGCTTCGGGTCATGTTAGAGTGAGCCAATCGTGAGCCTTGTTGCTTGGGGTCATGTTACACTGAGCCAATTGTGAGCCTTTTTTCTCAGCATCAAATCCCACTGGTTCCAAAAGTTTACACAGTAAGCAAGTTGGCCACAGGCAGCTCCACACTGAAAGGGAGGGGTATCAGTCAGCATGCACTCCTCACTTCATTTACACTACATAGCATTGAGTAGAACCTCTGACTGATACAGCTTGCATTTCTTGATACAGAGCGCGCGCACGTCTGCGCGGGAGGGGTACAGCATGTCTGCGCGGGAGGGGTACAGCACGTCTGCGCGGGAGTGTGATTGAATGTGATTGGGCAATGTGATTGGGCTGGTGAATGTGACTGGGCAGTGTGATTGGGCTGGTGAATGTGATTGGGCTGGTGAATGTGATTGGGCAATGTGATAGGGCTGGTGAATGTGATTGGGCAATGTGATTGGGCTGGTGAATGTGATTGGGCAATCCCGGTTTTGGGAGGAGAAGGGGGGGAAAAAAGCACAAAAACGAACCCCCCCCCCCCCCAGAGGATGACCTTCCAACCAAACTGCCTCAATAAGCAGGAATAAAAAAAAAAAACTGTGACTGACTTACTACAACAAGTAAGAGTAAGGAAAAATGACTGTAGACCTGACTTAGACTTGTACACTAAAAACGTCAACTGTCGTAGTTCCCCAGCAAGTCCACACACACCTCCCAAAATCTTTTTGGCTTAGCCTTAAACCACCAGATATTAATGCCACAACTATGCCACAGTACCAGAGTACATTCCTGTGCAGCTATCAGTCCTAAAGCCTTCGATGATTACGCATTGTGTTCCCATCTACAAAACTCTCCCAGTATTCAATTTAATTCCCAGTGATTTATTTTCTATCAGACGGGGTCTAATTTAATACAAATTGATGAAGTTCTTGCCGGCGGGGGAGAGAGGGGCCGCTATGTGCCAGGAGGCTGTGTGTGAAAAATTGCGCAGGTTCCGAACGCTAGTCTTTTAATGGGCTTCATCTATCCTGGGATGCTCCGTACGCAGGCTCCACTGTCTCTTCACAGAGGCTCGCTCTTCCGCGGGACGTGATCCCCGGCCAAACGTCCAAGCGTCCAATCGCTTCTCAGGGCCTCTGTCAGAGGGAAACGTCCCCTCTCAGGAACGGGGCGGTAACGACACTTCACACCAGCCTGTCATCGAATCCCGAATCCACCCACCTCTACCGCTGCCCAAAGATGTCAGCCACTTCAGGCCGACAAACCGTGGGTAATTAATGAGAGGCGGCAGAACGGTAAACGAGGACGTTTCTGCCATTTTCTCTGTGTCCTGCAAGTCCCCGTTGTTCGACTCTTACCGCAAGATGGCCGTCACGAGTAAACAAGCAATTTATGACGGCTTCTTAACTCAGGTTTTTGGGGAGAGCGATTAGATTCTGCTGAGCCCCCTGGAGCCGGTTTGGAATTCTGTCCGTGAGAAAGAGTGGGACGGGGTCAGAGGTCGGAGCCCTGACGTGCGTCTGTGCCGTCCGACCGCAAAGCAAGGGGGAGAGGATCGGGTGCGTAAAACAACGCTTCGCCAGTTCCTTTAGCAGCACAACAGCCTGTGTTTGCCCTCTTAAGCGTCTAATGCACAAGCCTGAGTCAAATCATTATTCCAAATGCTGAAAACATTTTAACCCTTTATACACCAGTAAAAATCTGTGCACTTCACCGACAGCTTTAAAATAAACAATCATTTTCACACATATTTACAGTGAAATTCTTTTTCCACTGAAAGTTCTCTGGGCTCTGCAGGAGTGCTTCCAAATTTGACCTGCATCGAAAGGGTTAAAATATTTAAAATATTAATTGGACCCAGGACTGGTGCTGCGGGGGTGGGCCACTAGGGGGAGCCCTAAGAGTCAAACACCCCCCACCTCCTTTGACCTGTGGATTGAGGCAAACAGACCCCCAGAAGCATTGAGAAACCTCTAAGAAACACTAAAACAGTAATCTGGCTTGAAAAAAAACAAAAAAAAAACATTTTATTGTAGAAAAGGGCACCACAAATCGTTGCATCGGTTTATAAATATTTTATAAAGCAGTAATGTCACACTCATAAAGGCATTATGCATGATTCATAATGGGCTTATGAAGGAAGGCTTTAACGTGAATTGTGACCACAAGGGTCATTAGAGCACATGTCTGGAGAGGCCCATAGACAGAAACAGAGAGAGAGAGAGAGAGAGAGAGAGAGAGAGAGAGAGAGAGAGGGAGAGGGAGAGAGCAGCTCTTTGATGAACAGCGTGCATTATTGATATCTAAACACAGGAGGAGTGGAACACACAGGCAGACAAATGAAGAGCACTACCGAGCAGCAGATTGTGCAGTGTTTTAATTTCAAGCAGGCCGTTAATAACCTTTCCTGACGGTCCCTGAGGGACCCGCTATTTACCGGGGTCTCCGGGGCCCAACGGGGCGGGGCCACCCTTCCAGACCGCGCCCGACAGGGCCCAGCCGCTGCCGTACTCCGACCTTCCTGGCCCCGCCCCTCGCTGACGGAACAAGGCCACGAACGCGGCGGTGTAGTATAACGGTTAAGGAACTGGCCTTGTAACCAAAAGGTTGCAGGTTCAATTCCCAGGTAGGACACTGCCGTTGTACCCTTGAGCAAGGTACCTAACCTGAATCATTTCAGTATATATCCAGCTGTATAAATGAATAATGTTATTAAAAGTTGTGTAAGTCGCTCTGGATAAGAGCATCTGCTACATGCCTGTAATGTAATGTAATGTAATGAACGCGGAGGTGCCGCCTCGAGTGCTGCATCTCAGCGCTACCACGGCAGCTCCGTAAAGCGAGGCTCCTAAAGGCTTGAGAACGCGCCGGAAAGCTGTAACACACCAGGGGCCTGGTGGTGGGCAGGTGGTGCCACTCAGAGAGCTCTGGATTACTGAGGCATTCACGGTAAAATACGCAGTGATGATGCCGCCAATACCACAGACTACTGGGACCAGAACATTAAAGGTCGCTCTATATAAAACAGGAAGTACTAGACTGGTTAATGTCTCACTCTCCTTTTTCTCTACCTCCACTGCCCCTCTTCATCTCCGCTACCTCTCCTCTTTTCTCCTCTCCCTCCATCCCACCCACTTGCCGTTCATTACTCCTTTAGCCAATCAGAGACCAGCATTCAATCACCACTTCCTCCTTAACTTGTGAAAATAAATGCAAGTGCTAAATAATAATAAGTGAATAAATGCTTTTTTGTGACAAAACAAAAATCTTGGGAGTTCACGATGAATACAGACTTCACCGCACCAGCATCGTGAGGAGAATTCAAAACGTTGGTTTCAACTGCGAAGTAGGTCAATGTCAAGGACAAGTGGTGTTTGAATCAGACCTGGCTCATATATGTGCTGGAAAAAATTAGCCTCTTTAGATGTTAGCAAAATGGGAAAACACTCCCAACAGATCCCTGAAAATTTTCAAGAAAACACGTCAGACCAAAATGTGCAGGCTTATGAAAGGATTTTGTTGAGTATTGCTGAAAGTAGACGTTGAAAGAGGGTTTTAAATTGTTTCAAATGAAGCAGGGTTGGATTGAATGCATAGACCTGGAGGGTCACTTTGGCTGCAGGTATTTGTGGTTTCCTTTCAATCAGCAGCCAACGAAGGCCGAGAGAACAAGGTGTGTGGACTCCTTAACCAATCAATGACTGAAATGATTCACTGGTGCTAAAACACACCAAAAACCAGCACAAATCACGGCCCTGCAAGACTGGATTCTGACGGCCATGCCCTAGAAGATTCATATCTGGACCTCAAATCCAAATCCGGGCCTGGTTTTCTTTCTCCCAGGTAATTAACTGAACAATTAGTGCTACTGATTGGCCAGACTGTCTTCACACCTGACTCCCAGGTAAAAGAAGGGTGGAAAACCAGGAGTAGTCAGACCTTGAGGACTGTGAACCGAATGCCAGGGCCCTAGGAACTCGAGTCCTAAACAAGACAGTGGTATCTCGTCCCCCTCCCCTCCCGGACCTCAAGCCCTCCCCCAAACCCCCCGGACCCTCCCAGACCCTCCCGGACCCCCCCAAACCCCCCGGACCCTCCCCTCCCCTCCCCTCCCGGACCCTCCCGGACCCGCCCAAACCCCCCGTATCGGCTCACCCAGGTTGGAGGAGGCCCGGCCCTCCGCAGCCCGGTCCGTCAGGCCCTCGGCGATGGCGAGCTGCTGCTGGTGGTACTGCTTGGCGCGCTCCAGGTCCTGCATGCATCGGGCGGCGTGGCCCAGCCCGGCGTACGCCCGCATCTCGATGGGCCTCTCGGCCAGCTCCTGGGCCAGCTCCAGCACGTGCGTGTGGTACGACATGGCCTTGTCGAAGTTGCGGCGGTAGTGGTAGGCGCTGCCCAGGTTGCTGTAGGCCCGCGCCTCCTCCCGCTTGTTGGCCAGCGCCTTGGCGATGCCCAGGTGCTCCTCGTGGCACTGCACGGCGTTGTCGAAGTCGCCCATGGCGATGTAGACGGCGCCCATGTTGCCCAGCTCGCGGGCCTCGGACAGCCGGTCCTTAGACTGCTTGGCCAGGATGACACACTGCTTGTGGCTGGCCAGCGCGTTGGGGTAGTCCCCGATGGCGGTGTAGACGTGACCCAGGCTGCTAAGGGCCGAGGAGGCCGCCTAAGTGGGGTACAGAAAGAGACACACACAGGGGAAAAGGGGTCATTCATTTTGTTTGATTATTTGGTCATGAAAACTTCCATAAGCTCCGGGCCCACTTTTTTTGTTTGTTTGTTTTAAACCACCAAACTGATCTCAATTTTACCTCTGACATCCCAAGCACTGTCCCAATGCACCAGAAGCGTATGACAAACAAACACTGGGACTCACAAATATGTTAATGAGAGACAAATAACAAAAACACACATCCTTTCTTTTGAAAGCAAGGGTATAAAGAATCTAAGGATTTTGTCTGTGAAAATATGTCTGTATCACCGAGAGAACAAAAGGAGTACACACACACACACACACACACACACACACACACACACACACACACACACACACACACACACACACACACACACACACACACACACACACACACACACACACACACACACACACACACACACACACACACACACACACACACGGTGAGAAACCCTTAAGTCAGATCACTCCCTTTATTTACTGAGAGCTGTTGAGACGCCGGTGATTTGGGCCGTGACCCAAAAAACACGCAGATTAAATGCCGCCAAAGCGTTTCCTCACATCTCCGCACACCTTCTGCTCATTAACGGGATGACTGCGCCCCCCCCCCCCCCCCCCCCCTCTCACACACGTGTGGAGCGCAGGCTGCTCTTCTGACAGGCGCTTTATTCTGTCCGGCCGCTTTTGTGAAGACTCGCTGCAGATGAGAGGGGGCTCCCGGAGCAGGGAGGTGGCCCCTGGTTGGAGAGGGCCGTCTGGCGGGGGGGGTGGGGAGAACAAAGCCTGCCTTTGCCGGGGGCCACTAGATAGGGACTCATTAGCTGTTTGCTTTACTGAACTGGGGGGCCGTCTTCGGAGGGGGTGGCGCACGGAGGTCTCTGTGGGGACTCAAGAGGTTTCAAGGGACCCCGCTTCTCTGCTCTCGCCTTGCAGGAGACGCGCGGAGGAGGCCAGGGAGCTCGGCTTTCAAGTCCAGGCCAGATCTCCTCACACCCCAGCCCTCCATCTTAGACAGGAGGAGAGATGTCCCCTTAGGCCATATAGCCAAGCACTAAAACACACGTACACACACACACACACACACACACACATGCACATACACACACACACACACACACACACACACACACATGCGCACACACGCACACACACACACACACACACGCACATACAGACACACGCACACACACACACACACACACACACACACACACACACACACACACACACACACACACACACACACACACGCACATGCACATACACACACACACACACACACACACGCGCGCGCGCGCGCACACACACACACTCACACACACACACAGCAGGGATGATGAAAAAAAAGACAGTTGTGACGTGGCTTTACTGGGAGAAGGAGGAGAGCAGCTCCAGCAATCACAAAGCGCATTAGTAAGAAACAGCAGATCTATGCCGCCGGTGATTGACAGATGCTTTCTGGTTACATCCACGGGGAGTTTCCAACACTAAGAGAGTTTGCAGAATAACTCTGTGATGATGAACACACTTGGGTCCTTGGGAGGCGGGGGGGGGGGGGGGGGGGGGGGATGAGAATCAATGGAACGTGGGCATCGCTTCCATACTGGGGTACGTCCGGCATGTGGCCGTCACTGACACCCGGGCCCCCCTTGCCCCACTGGCGGTGGTATGATTTTGCCCTGGGCATAATCGGGACGAGTTTGGCTAACGTGATAGGCCTAACACCAACCGCCCCCCACCCCCCGCCCCCCGCCCTCTTCTCATGGCTCCCCCTGCCTGGAACCAATTACCCGCTGGCAGAAAGCCCGCCAGCGGTTCGGCCGATTTTAAAGGATCCGCGAAGCCGCTGCGCGAGGGGGGCAATTACCCCGCAGCCGGGACCGTGGCCGCTTTCCTGCTCCAAGATAGGCTATCAGGGGCCCGCCCAATCACGGCCGCCCGTTTGAAGCCCGCACCCCGTCAGTCTCCCGTCAGCCCCCTTAAAGCAACAGGAAGGACCGCAGCATCCTCCAAACGCTCTGCGTTCTCCACGGACGAAACCCGCCACACAACTCCGCCGTTCGTCAGGAGAGGCCGTGCGTTTCTGAACGAAGAGGAACGCTGACGTCTGCGGTGGACCAGCAGCTGCCTCTGAGGTCAGACGACTGTATCGTGCCACAGAATCGCAGCCGTTTGACCTCTGTCTTTTTGCGACGGTGTGTAGTGATCCGACCATCATCGCAGCACGGCGATGGTATTCGCAAAACATTTATGCAACATTCTACCAAGATTACAGAAAGTATGATCAGAGATGAAAAAAAGAAGCTTGTAGCCGCTGTTACAACAAAAGATTTGTCTAATACGTGGACATTCTGTGACTGAGCCACGATTCTGGCCACTTTTTTCACAAAAAAAATCTATCAATTTTCCAGTGTCTAGCCAGTGGCACAGCATTCTGAACAAGCATCATTGTGTTACTGAATTAACCGCTAAAATGTACTGCAGTATTGTTACGTCTCAAATTAAGTTCATTTTCTTTTAATATCTTTCCTTCATCCTTATTGAAGAATGAATGGCTTATTCAGGCTAAAACAAACAAGCCAGAAGAACAAACTGTCTTCATAGTCAGGAAAGATGCAGCAGTGGGGGGAAAAAAAAATAATTAAATGAAACTTTAATGAAAAGTTGACGTAATTGTTGTGATTAATGAATGAGAAGTACTCGCCATGTGATCTGGTTTGGCAGCAGACCCAGAACGAGTTTGTAAAACAGAATGCAAACGCAGGTAATTATCCATCCACATACCTCTTCGCTGTCTCACTTTCCAAATAACGTCATTTATGAAAAACACTTCATCTGCGGGAGGAAATTAACTGGCCGAGCATTAAGTGCAACTCCCCTGTGAAACAGACTTGCCTGTGCTCATTATTTCATATTTACAGTTTATATAATAAAAACAAAAACAAGAATAGCATACCAAATTATTTTCTCTCCGTGATCAATTACTGTGTAAATAGTTCGCATAAACTTAGTTTGGGAATGATGCTCGTGTTTGGGTTCCACTGAAGTTCATGGTCAGGATTCTGAAGGTTTAATTAAGCTTTTGAAAAACTGTAAAAGATGTTTCATTGGATTGTGTTCAAACGGCATTCGTCCTTAACCTTGACTTACAATTAAATGCAGGTGTTAAAGTTTATCTTCACAAACTCGCTGAACTCCTCAAATTGTGCTCGTGAACACAAAAACTTCTTTAATTCTTTCTTTTTTTTACTGTTTATCAAACTCAAGGACAAATGTTGATAAAATCCCAGTCACAGTCACCGCACGAAAGACACTGTCGGCCATTTTGGATATTTCTTTATTTCCGTATTCCCCAGGGTGAAGCACCCAGAAAGGATGTTAACAGTTATTTAAACATACTGTGTTAAAGTAACGGTTTAAAAATACACAAATACTAAAGTTCAAAAACTGAAATTTGCCATTACATGACTTTTTGTTCGTGGGTCGAGTGACAAATTATTTAATCTGCACTCCATTCTGACAGTTAACAACGTTGCCGAAAAAATGTCTTTGCTGATATGAACCAGGAGTTTATCAACGGACTCTGAAGTCTGATGCATTTGAATAAATCAAATGGCTGCCCGTAGGGAAACGAAGCCGACGCAATCAGATGTGACATCACCAGAAAGCGGGGAGGTCTGTGTGAGAGGCTCACGGCAGAGTCGTGATAAGATAAGAAAAAGAACCAAGAGCCAATTCAGAATTGAACAGTAAAGTCGCTGTTGCAGATTATCATAAGTATGCTACAAAGCTGGCGCTAGTCAGGCGGCGCGCATGTTGCAGGAAGTGCACTGCATTTCCTGCGCCGTGCACTGAAAACTCCGTGCAGCTGTTTGGCGGCGTGCTAACACTGCAATATATCTCGTCGACGACCATCTGGCTATCAAGCCATGGCCGCCGGCCGCCGTCAGTGGAGCGGTTACCTTGGAAACGCAGGCGGGTTTCTGTTAGTGGTCGAACAGGCTGTTAGCTCAACAGGGCGTATTTTCGCTGAGGTGTAATCTAACGTATCCCGCCCCCCCGTCCCGCGTTCTCGTCTGTGTCCCGCGCAGCGCGTACCCCTTTCGCCTGACAGAGGAGAAGCTGCCAGGAATTCATGGGACCTTTCTGAACAGCACCCGGACGTCCAACGGTTTCTGTGACGACGGAAACATTTGGCTTTGTGTGGATTTACAGCCAGAGATACATCAACGTCCTGGACAAAGCAAAGGAAGTTAAATGTACCTAATTACATGAACAAAAAAACCAACAAGGAGCATTCAGAGCAAGGGTTAATGTTTGGTTCAAATGAATTGTGCTTCAAGGACAACTTCCCAGAATCCTCCTCTTCAGTAGGGCTGGGGGATGGGAGGGCGGGCTGAGTGTATCAGAACAGATCAGGGTTAAATACGCAGATGCATAGATACATCCAGATTTAACTCATTAGACAGCAGTAAAATATTAAAACACTCTGGTCCCTTGCAGAACAGGTATATTTCAACAGAACGCGCGACGAATCAAAATGTACAATGTCTTATTAAAAGACTCTGTCCTGAATAATTGTGTGGAAAAAAAGACTCTTGTTGGGAATCATCAGGAATTTTACACGCGTCAGCGGGTGAAGTGGATGGAAGTATTTGAAATAAAGCAGGTGCCCCGGGCTTGGTTAAGAAGCCCTGCTCATAGGGGCTGGGGTGCCCACAGCCTCCCTCCCTCCCCCCTCGACAGTCAGGAAACCAACGCACGGAGATCGCGCAGCCTCCCGCACCACGCTATCTCACGCACAGCCGAGGCCCGCGGCGGTAATCCAGGTCAGTGTCATTAATTGATCCTCGCGGGGTCAGAGAGGAGATGTTGTGTTGTTCCCGGTTGCCGTGGGAGGAGCGGGAACACGCGTTCGTACAGTTTCCACTGACCTTGCAAAACAGCTTATCTCAGCTCAGGAAACACCCTTTTTAACCACAGGATTAGTGAAATTGCCCTGGAGCTCATTTGTATGTTTGTCCGGACCCTTCTGCTGCCCTTTGACTACTTCCCAGTGGGACCCTCCCCCCTTAAAATGCGCCGGGGGTTTTTTTACGGTCTCAGCGATACAAAGGCCAGTTGCTGGGCGCCCAGGTCCCTCGGGCCCCTGATTCTCCCGTACCTGTCACTCAGTGCTCCGCTCCACACCTGTACCGACGGCTGATTTATTCTAACGCGTCCCCATCGGCGACCATTCCACACCTGCAATAACAGCCGATTTGACGCTCTCTCTCTCTCGCGCACGGGGGCAAGCGAGATCCATTTCGCGGTTCCTGTAAGAGCCGGCGCAGAACGAACCTGGGGAGATCTTCGAGGAACGGCTCCAAGGACCTCCGCGCTAGCTCTGTTAGCGCATAATGTTACAGTACGGCCCTCTATGCATGCTGGGAAAGGGCAGTGAAGGACTGAGCTGGCCCACAGTTCCTAGGGCTGCAGTTTCTTTCACAGCATCTCCATTCTTTTCCATTCTCATACTTGTGCGCTCTCTCTCTCTCTCTCTCTCTCTCACACACACACACACACACACACACACACACACACACCAGGAGTAGATAGTACGGTGAAGCCCTAAAACAGGCTTCGTTCCAGGGGTTGGGGGGAGATAGAGAGAGAGAGATAACAAGAGAGAGAGAGAGAGAAGGACAGTGAGAAAGGGATTGAAAGAGAGAGAGAGAGAGAGAGCGAGGGACAGAGCAAAGGAAGCAGGGATATAGAGAGGGAGGGAAAGAGAGCCGCTGGCAAAGTCATCCACAGCAGAGCAGCTATCAGGAGCAGAAATGGGTAACGGGAGGAAACGGGGGAAAGTCCAGTCTAAACACGGCACCTATAATCACGCCGCGCGTCTCCCTTACCTTACAGGGAGGGGCCAAGGTTAAACCGCGCGTCTCCCCTACAGGGAGGGGCCATGGTTAAACCAGCGTCAGAGCAGGAGAGAGCCATGCACGGAAATAAGCAGCACCCTTTCATACACCGTCCCAGAATCTGCTCAAACGCACACTATGTGCCTTGTACATTTCACCCATCCGGGTAACATGCTAGCCTTTCCTAACTGCATGTATTTATGCTGATTGTTTGATGAGCAAATGTGCAATAATGACTATTATTATTATTATTATTATTATTATTATTATTATCATTACTAGTGTATGACAGAGCAGGAGAGGGGAGCAGAGAGCGGGCGGGGTTAAGAGAGAGTGGGTGGAGTGAGATGAGTGGGCGGGGTGAGCAGAACGTGGGTGGGATTATAAGAGAGTGGGCGTGGCTAGTTGATGGTGGGCGGGGTTATGATAGAGTGGGCGGAGTGAGATGAGTGGGGGTGAGCAGAATGTGGGCGGGATTAGAAGATAGTGGGCATGGCTAGTTGATGGTGGGCGGGGTTAGGATAGAGTGGGCGGGGTGAGCAGAGCGTGGGAGGGGTGAGGATCAGAACTCTTTCTCACAACCAGGTGATTTATTCGCTGTTTTCCTTTATTGATCAGGCAACTATCAGGAGGTATCTTGGGAAATCAATGTGTTGGGAGTTACCCAGGAAGACAAAGGCTCTCCTATTGAGAAAGATGAACGCAGGCGAGGCACACTGTTTTCAAGGACCTATCGATCGTTATTGACACTCGCAAAAGGACTAGTCCTTCAAAAATATCCTCCATACTTCGTAATGATCCCTGTGTGCAAGCGAACGCAAGGTTCTTCTCAACATATCCAGCAGGTTGTTCATTTTAGTTTGCTTCATAAAGCGCTTTTAATCTATCGCAGGTGTCTGCACATTATAGCAGATACAAAAATCTATGAACAGCACCTGCCTGACAAGTCTTTGAATATCTCTGCGTTGACACGAGTTGTCGTTTTTGGTTGAGATCACGCCCGAGGATGCCTTTTCGGGCGATTAGGAACGTCTCTGAATTTCAAATAATAATAATAATAAAAGCAGAACTCTGCATTAAAATCCCGAAAACAGATCAGTCCTGGGCTTGCCTCAGCTCTCCTCTTTCCATCAAGGAAAATAAAATCTTTAATCAGTCTGAACGCACCTCTCAGCGAGACCTCAAATTAAATCACACGTTCTAATTTTCTAACATAATTAGCACCTATAAATGACTTCTATTAACAAATAAAACATTTTTTTTCTCCGTGCCTGTGACAAGTTATTCAGAGTTTGAGGCCTTATGTCAGGCTGAACATCTGGTGTGGAGTTGTAAATGACGGCCGTATGCAGCTCCGGCTCTTCTGAAAATAATGCTAATGAAATATTGGCGTGTTAGTTTTGGACAGATGGGCTTTAATAAGCAAAAGGAAAAGGAAAAAGAAAACAGCCCCAGAAACAGAGGAGCATGGTTAGCGCTGGGGTG
>CM056392.1:7271369-7328869 GCA_029718625.1 Synaphobranchus kaupii
AGGGTTAGCGCTGGGGAGTGCTGTTAGCTTACACACGTAGTGAATTATGTGTAACGCACAGGGGAATGCTAGGCTAACCATAATGAGGTGATTTGGTCATTGTCATTTGGTCATTCATCGACGGGTGCTTTAGCATCTAAAAATATCACAGCAATTAATCACAAGAGTAATAATTTTTTTTTGTCACCAATTTTTGATTACTAGTTGCAGCTCAAGTTGGCACTGGACCTAAAATAATGTAATTTAGTGTAATAAAGGCGCATGGATGACCTTCTGTGCCTATAGCTTTCCGTACTATGTGGTCTTGGGGGTGCAGTTCTGTGTCTGCAGCACATTCAACTTTTTTCAGTGCCTGAAAAAAATGTTTTTGAAAGCTTCTAGACTTATTTTTTATTTTTTTAAAGGGCTCTTTTTCAGGTTTATTGGACAGTGTAGAGAGGCAGGAAGTGTAGAGAGGCAGGAAGAATGTGGAGCGAGAGAGAGAGGGAGAGACATGCGACAAAGGTTGCGCGGCCGGATTCAAACCGCCAACGACGCAGCTCGCAAAGACCGTGTGGATAGTGCTCGACAAGCTATGCCACTGAGACACCCCCCTAGAGACATATTCTTTGCAGGGCGGAGCGCCACAGACGTTCCAGAAATCCTTAACACTTTTTAACAGAACGTTGGTGTTCTAAAGGGGCGTGGCTACGTGGACGGGGACAGAAGACAGAACAGAGCAACCTCTCGGTGACCCTGGCGGATGACAAAACGCACACGGCTCTCGCCAGCCCGGGCCAGCCGCCGATTCCCCCGAGGACCCGCCTCGCTGCCCATTCCTTTGGCTGGTTGTCCGGCAGGCTCCGCTAGCTGCCGACACACCACTGCTTTAATAAAACATCGCATAACGAGCGCCCGCCAAGATACACAGGGCGTACAATAGGGAAGGAGGGAGGAGGGAGGAGGGAGGTGGGGACGGGGGAGGAGTGTTAAACTGCCAACGCTGGCCTCCCCCCCTCGCTCTCCCCCCGCCCGGGTCTGATGAGGGGAGGTTGCGGGCTTCACTCCAGCGGATTGGAGAGGCAATGGGATTACAATGGGGAAGAGCGGAGCGAGGCACAGCCTCATTACCGCCGGCGTGGGAGCGTCCTCGCTCGCGGCAGGCGAAAACGCGGGGCGATGCGAACGCCGGACGCTCTAATGGGGTCGACGGGACAAAGCCGGTCCGCCTTGCGCAGGGGTCTGCAAAAGCAGGCCCGTGGAACGGCCCGGCCCAAGCCAGCGGGACGTACACAGCCTTTTACACAATCCGTTTATGCAGCCGGATATGTAGCGAGGCATTTTAGTTCAAAGTACCTCTCTCAACAATACAACAGCCGTGCCTGGGAATTGAACCAGCAATCTGTGAGTTACAAGCCCTTACCGTTACGCTACGCTACCGCTGAATTAACACTGAATTAACATTTTATGTATGCGTGGATGCTGAACGCTGTTTACACTTTATAATTACTGCATTCGAAGAGGAGTTTGAGCCTGATACAATAAGGGTTGATAAGGGAAGCTTGGGGACTGCGTGTGCAGCGTTCGGTAGTCCAGCCTCGCTCTGGATTCAAGAGCACGGCTCCCCGGTTTGGAATACGGTGTTCTACCGCAGTCCTGCACCGCACGCATATCCATCACCATTCCCTGACAGCTCATTATCCCAACCGGAATGACTTTAACCTGCCGGAAAAAACAGACAATACGGCCTCTAAAAGAAATCCAAGGAGGGCTGTTCGGATGTACAAAGCCCAGATGTTTACAAGGTTGACTTAAACAATACAACTGGCTGTTTAAACTAAGCTTTCCCTAGCTTTCTACTTTTTCAGATTATAAACCAGGGACCATATTCATGAAGCTGCTTAGGATAGGACTGCTGATCTGGTTATCAGTTTTGCCTTTTCGCAAAGCCTTTTTACAACAGGTGAGGTTATTTGGGAATACAAATAACCTCACAAGTACAAGTTATTTTACAACAGGTGAGGTTATTTGGGAATATTTGTCAAGGGAATAAACCCGATCCTGGATCAGCACTCCTGAAAATCTTTCTGACGAGAGGCACTGATCTAGGATGAGTTTTGCCTTTTGGCACATAATCGATAGGGCCAGGATATGGACAGGGGTAAACTGATCCTAGATCAGCACTCCTGCTCTGAGAACCACAGCATGAAGCTGCGTTTACGGGACGGACACCACAGCGCACAAATCTGTATCCGGCCATTTACCGATGCGTGTCTCCCATCAGAAACAGACATAATCTCTCGCACAAAGGTGTACTCGTCCAGAAACATGCCATAAATTATCAGACGCGGCCGTTCAACTCCCCTAATCGGAAATATCCGAATCCAGAAATCTCCGATCACAGACGTGGCCCAGGAGTGTGCAGAAGTTTCTGGAAATACACGCGTCGACACACGGGAAACTACCGCTCACGTACTGACACGAAGGAAAATTTCACAGAAATCTAACAGGTCGGATATCTTCCAGAAACTTCTCTCTCCATGCAGTGGGTGCTGCTTTACGAGCGCGGGCCCTGGGAGGCAATATTGCTGAAACTGAGCACAGCCGTCTCGCCGGATATTTTTACCGGAGTGGATGACATCTGAAAATCGGAGAGCTGGGAATCCGGGGGAAAATAAACGAGAGATGGGGGGGGTGTGGGGGGAGAGGGGGCACAGCTTGAAGGCGGTGAGATGAAACCGCCACAGATGCCCTGAGGGAACTCCACTTCCAGATCTGAATTCACCTCCAGAAACTCATTCTGACAATAAAGAAAACATCTCAACTGCAATGAACAGAAGGGAAGGAGAGAGAGAGAGATGGAGAGACAGAGGGAGAGAGAGAATCGGAGGGGAGGGGAGGGGATACACAAACCATCTATCCCCACCATGTCAGAGCACTTCCACAGGAGTCCGGGCGGAGAGAGGAGACGTGAATTATTTAAACTGAATTATCAGCCTGTTTTTGTTCCTGTCGCGCCTCCTCACACGGCTCTGATTTGCGTGTCGCAGAGCCTCCAGTCTCTGCCCTGCCACGCCCCCCGTCTGCGCAGTCTCTACTGAAAACGCACTTTCTCAAGCCGTTCTGACTGCGCAGTCTCTGCCCTGCCACGCCCACGTCTGCGCAGTCTCTACTGAAAACGCACATTATGCCCTGCTCCCTGTCTGCATGTCTTGACTGCATGAGACACACATACTAAGGCCCTGCTGTCCTTCAATCGCCCTTTCTATCACTTTTAACACAATTTCACTGAAGCCCCCTTTCAATCCTTTCCCTCCCAGCCACACTGAACCACAAGCACCGTATTTAACAAAAACCTAAATACACTGCTCTGTAATGAAACCGTGTACACTCTGGACACTAAACTGCCATTTGAACCCTACAATTTGGTCCGGGCCCAGACGGTGTGCAAACAGCCGTACAGAGGACCTCCCAAAAAACGCAGTGTGAAGCCACCGATGGGCGAGTCAGGTGACACTAAAAACCGAACTGCAATGCAGATAAAGAACAGCCCCCCCGGGGGGTCTGGAGGCTGCATTGCAGATGTTCAGCAGGCCCCCCGCTGGGGGGGGGGGGGGGCTGTCCGCCACACTGCAGTGGAAACAATCACACCTAATTAGCCTGGACTCCTCATGCTTCATTAACTGCTAATTAACCTCTCATCAGGCCCACGGAAACCATTCCAAATGACCACAGAAAGAAGAGAACAGAGAGGGAGATGGGGCTGCATTCGAATCCAATCCCTGGCATGCTGGCTGGTTGGGTGCATGGATGCTGTCATAAATACAGTGTACATTGCCCTCCAAAATTCAAATAATTGGAATTGAAAATGGCCCATGTTCAGGAACACTGTCCAACCCCAGCACTGAGAAGGCCTGGTTCAAACAGGAGCATACTGACAATTCACAAAGAAATAAGTATTTTCACCAATATTCAGAGAAAATTCTTCTTTTATTTGTAGATTGTACATAAAAATTCCTTGAAAATTCTCAACGATCGGCAGGAGAATTTCAATCTCGCCCGCAACTAGAGAGATAAGTTATTTCAAAATACGTGTGTGACCCGGGTCTAGTGCCACCCATAAACATTACAACTCTATTCTAAAGTTCCAGGTCCATATTTGCTAAGAGACAGTGTTGGGGGCATCCAGGCCTCCGATTGGCTGCCTGACGATGACTGGCGCGCTGGACAAACGACAGCCCAGCGAGTGCACGCCCCAAAACACACACGCACACACACACACTCCGTCTGCCTCTGTGCTGTGGTGCTCAGTGGAGCCTGGGGGCAGGTCTCCCCCCCCAACAAATATCTATTAGCGGCGAGCAAACAGAATCACTCTGCTGTGGGGAGAGCGTTATACAACACGGCGAGCTCTGCTGGGCGGGTTTCGTCGGAGAAAACAAAGAGCTTTGGGAATTGGATTTTGGCGAATGAGGGTAATTTGGTAATGAGCTGTACTGTTGCCCGCGGGCGCGCTCATTGCCCTCTCTGATGGCCCCTCCCCTCTCCGTTTAACAGCCCGCCGTTCGCGCTCCAGAGTCGAAAGAGAGCCCAGGGTCCTTTGGGAGGAGAGAGTGGCCAAACCCACGCTGCCTGGATGCTTTCCTCCGCATTAGCGCGCCGCATTAGCCTCTAATCGGCTTTTATGGATTTTCGTTTTTTTTTTTATTTCTCTTCTCCGTTTAGTGGTTTAACGGGCAAATCAGCCGCAGTTTTCCCGACGAGCTGCTCCGTCCCGCTGAGGGGAGGGAGCCACGCCGGGCTGCCACGGCGAGGCGAGAAGAGAGCGCGCCGCGCTTACAAAAGCCCACTTTCAGAACGCAACTCACCTCCAGAAACATCGCTCCCACAATAAAGAAAACATCTCAACCGTCACAGAAGGAGAGAGTGAGAACGAGAGAAGGCAAGAGAGAGAGCTGGTTATGAGGCTCAGTTCACTAACCCCTACTAACACCACGCAGCTTCAGAACAACAACATTCTCATACAACTAGAGTCCACCAAATTACAAACTAAACAAAAAAATAATTAAATTAACTGATGGTGAACTGTAAACAAAGATTCTAAGCGAATCAGCATGCTATTTGCCCCTAAAAGGAGTGAATCTGACCACAGAGACAGATTATAAAGAAGGAGAAAAACTGAAGAAGTACTGACTCAGTGAAGCAACACGTCTGGCAACACAGCCCAGGCGACACCGGCAGACCTGGCAGCCCAGAGGAGAGAGGCTATGCCCCTGCTATAACCAACAGCAGATTGAGACAGAGCTACACTTCCTCACTAATACCCCTTTACCACAAAAACAATAATCCAGGTAAAATTGGAGCACATCACTGGGCTATCATTTCAGGAGCTAACATGTTGGGTTCAGTCAGCGTACGGCAAACTGCATTGTCTCCACTAGCCAGCCGGCTACCAAACTAGCTGCGTTCGGAACGTGTACGGAAATTAAACTTGTGGACCCGGGTCTTGTGTGAATGACGACAGCCCGGGATTTACCCGTGACCATCGTGTGGTGTGAATGGGTCAAAACGCGGGTTGAACCCGTGTTCAGTATCCCGTGTTGAGTATCCCGTGTCAATCCTGAGTTTTGTGTGTGAAAGGGGTGTAAATGTCACCCATGCAAACAGACCACAGAACATTTAACTGAATTAAATTCAAATCCTCCTTAGAGAGGAAAAGTGACTCCTCCCACAACCCGAGAGTTCATATGCTATTATTTTAATTTGTTAATTATTTTATTAACATTTCATTGTTATTTCTAATGTTTATTATTATTACTGTTATCATTGTTATTTTTGGTATATATTAATGCTATTAGTGCCATTACAATGTAATTGTTATGATAATTGTATACACTTTGGCGATGTGTATTGCAAAATATGTCATGCCAATAAAGCATTTAAATTGAATTGAACAGAGAGAGAGAGAGAGAGAGAGAGAGAGAATACACAGAGGAGCTTCTACATACTCAAGGATTTTATTTGCGTCGTTAAACGCTAATTAAAAGCGGTCACAGATGAGCCATGTGTCATAACTCGCCGCAGTGATTACACAGCCGATCGGGGGCCCGACAATAAATGCGGCGGGAAAACGGTGGGTCGAAGGTCAGTGAACTCAAGGTCAGGGCGGAGAAGTAGCCCTGGGCTGTCTGTCTCAGGGGCGGACGGGGACGGGGGACGGGGGACGGGGGGGGGGGGGGGGGGGGCACAAGGGGACTCGTGAGTGACATAAAGACCTAAAAGTGGTCCCAAAGTGATGATGGGGACCGTGACGTCCATAAAGGCAGTGGTTCTGGAAGAGTGCCGCTAACCAGACCGAGGCTGCAAATTCTTTACAGTAGATAAAGTGCAGATAGTGATAAGTTAAGAGGTTCTTCTGAGCTGTTAATTGCCTGTAACCCCACCCCCTAACTGCCCCCACCCCCTAACCGCCCCCAGTCCCCCACCCCACCACCGGCAGGGGATAGATGTGCCTGGGACAACCAGAGCCCACGTCTGCTCCGCCACTAACCTGCACCACCTGGCTGCCATGGAAACCAGTGTCACACAAGCATCCTGACACATTAAGGCACATGACATTGAGAAACGGGCGGCATTGCTATCGTGCTAACGTGCTAACAGATGGCCTGGGTCACGCGTTTTGGAAATGTGCTCATACTGCTGGGGGCGGGGGCGGGGGGTGAGGGTTGCTGATAGGGGCATGCCGCTAAACCGAATCCAGAAGGTTCTTAAGGGCCACAATTAGCCCCGACCCTCCCTCGTCGCTGCCATTCAAAGGAAGACACGCCCCCCCCCCCCCCTCCAAATAGCCTCGACCTGAAATCGCACGCTTGTGAAATCCCCCCCGCTAATTGGCTCATCTGTGAGCCTCCTTCTACAGGGGGTCCCTAATTGCCTCAGTCGCTGCGAGTAATGATTTCGCCGAAAGTTGTGCGGGAGGAGAATTAAACGGCAGATGCCGGACAGCGGTAATTGAGTCGGACAGAGGACCTTTAAATTAAAGCTCTCTGAAATTTTTTTTGCCAGAGAAATCCTTTGGGGCGTGGGGAAAGGGAGGGTGGGGGGACACCCCGCCTGGGAAATCTCTCTCTTATCTCACCCCCCACCCCACCCCACCCCCACGTGTAGATACAGCTCCGGGCGTAGCCGGCCCGGCCAAACAGGTTTTTGATTTCCCCAAAGATTCCCCCTGGTGAGAAATATCCATTCAGCTTAAACACACAACGGCACGCGTCTGAGCTGGGAGACAGACACTAATCCAGTTTGCTCTTCCTTGTGCAGATTATAAATGCCGAGATGTGATTATTTCTTTTTCTTTCTTTTTTTTTTTGAGACGGGCTCAGGCCTCTGGGGCTATCCGTTCCTCCCAGCCCTCCCCAGCCCTCCCCAGCCCTCCCCAGCCCCTCCCCAGCCCTCCCCTGCCCCTCCCCAGCCCTCCCCAGCCCTCCCCTGCCCCTCCCCAGCCCTCCCCAGCCCTCCCCTGCCCTCCCCAGCCCTCCCCAGCCCTCCCCAGCCCTCCCCTGCCCTCCCCAGCCCTCCCCAGCCCGCCCCAGCCCTCCCCAACCCTCCCCAGCCCTCCCCAGCCCTCCCCTGCCCCTCCCCAGCCCTCACCAGCCCTCCCCAGCCCTCCCCTGCCCCTCACCAGCTCCGGGACGCCTTCAATCAATTTGCGACAGAGGGGATACCTGCCAGGCGAGAGCGGGCAGCCATCTGCAGAACCCCAGTCCCTGCAGGATGCACGCACACACACATACACACATATACACACACGTACTGCAGGATCCCACACCCCCATTCTGACAGGGAACTGGTTGGTAATACCCATGTACAGCGGTGTGAATGTAGACGTGTGCGCGCACACACACATATATACACACACACACACATACATACACACACACACACGCACGCACGCACGCACGCACGCACGCACGCACGCACGCACGCACGCACGCACGCACGCACTGCAGGATCCCACTCCTCCCTTGTGACAGTGATCTGGTTGGTAATACTCGTGTACAGCGCTGTGTACACCTGGGTATTCATGTTAAACAACATGCAAGAGCAGCAGGAATGTTTACACGATCACATGACTGGAACAGCGCAGCCATTCCCAAAGGAACAACCCAGCACGCCCGCACACACACACACACACGCACGCACGCACGCACATATGCACAAAAGAATGCACACACACACAAGCACACACACATATATGCACAGAGGCATGTGCGCACAAACACACGTGCACGCACACACATACACACACTTACGAAAACACCGATTGGAAGCGGAAGAGTTTAATTGCGGTGAGAGCACGGTTTCTCTCACTTTCACAGGTGAAACAGATCAAACACGGTTAAAGCGCTCTTAGGCCAACGCTCCGCTCTCCCAGTACTAAAAGATTCATCATATGGTAATTACACTTCCCCGGCTCCAATGCTAACACTCAGAGGCTCCGGCAGCTTCTACTGTTCTACAAGGAGGACAGGACCCGGGGAACAAGTCAAGCGTTCAGAAATCTGTCTTGTAAGCTCCATTTACTTATTGACCGTTTCAACTTAAACCTCCAGGTGGACAGTTAAACGTTCAGCTTTAATCCTGTTCTAATAGTGTTTGCGTGAGTCCAAAAGGAATCTACTGTCCTGATTTTATATAACACATTTTACGTGTGTGAAACCAATGGGTTCCTGAAAACAGGATTACTGGTCGAATTAAACCACAAAAATGACAGTAAACTGCACAACGGCAATATGGCAAACTACAGTAAACGATACGACCTTGTATAGATTCATAAAACAGGTGGCAGTTAATTGTTCAGTGGCAGGACATGGGTGTTCTGTCCATGAAACAGTCGAGGGAGGAGTGGGAGGGGCAAGCAGGTTGGGGCGGAGCAAAGTAATACTGGGGGCAGGAGTGGAGGATGAGGCCAATAGGGGGCGGGGCTAGGCAGGGAAGGCGGGTCATCTTCACTCAAAATGAGAAGTACACTTCGGCGAACACTAAATAACAATATACATGACCACCCCAGTCTGGCTGCTTTACAGTGTACACTGTGAAGACGTCACTCAGTGGGCACACATATTATATGTATTAAAAATCCAATATATTGATACATTCTTGATTTGAAACAAAATTATAATAATGTTTTCAGCATTTAACTGCACATACCAATTATAAAAGACATAACATACTTATTTGTAATTGTAAAATATATTGTAATTTGAAAAGTGCTGAATAAACATATTGAAGTACATCACAGAATTTGTACCAGTTCACTGCTTTTCACTGCTTTGGCCAAAGTGTAATAAATATGAGTATAACTAACAGAATTCATCATGAAACTGTAATGGTAATATATTGGCATGTAGCCCTATAGGAAAATACATTTGGAATGCCTCCATATATTCGAATGTATTATTCCATATATGACAATATGTTTCAGTGACATGGAGGCGGTGGTGAGACCCTGGGCTTGAAAAGTGGCCCACTAGTGCTGAACGGAATGTAATGATGACATCATTGCTTAGATGCTGCGATCTAAATCAAACAGGAAAAATCTCAGTGTCTCCAGTTCATCCACAATAACACAACGCTTCAAAGGACACAACAATCAAAGATCAATAGGACTTTGTACGGAACAATGGCCTGAGAATGATGCGCTGTGTCTGCATCACCCAATTACAAAAGCGAAGACAGGAAAAGCCGAAACGAAAACAACAAACACATTCTTAATATCGCAGTAGTTTGGCCAAACAAGCTACTTTGGCTTTTGTGACTGAAATGACTAAAGTTCTGTAAGATGACTGGGACAAATACGAAACTGTAGCAAACAAAAACGTTGTATCTTCTCTAGAACACCTCTCAGTTCTCTACAACAAGTCGGGCGGGAGCCAGGCTTGGATGACGCTTCCAATAAAAAATAATAATAATAATTCCCACAAGAAAAACAACTTTTTGTTGTTTTTTTGTAAATTGCTGAAATGACTGCTTACTTGTTTGCGTAGGAGGAAACAAGTAAGAGCACAGTGGCCTGAATGAAGCACATTGCGGTTAGACTGAAACAGTCTAATCAGCTGAGTCTGGTATTTATCTGTCTGAGACTGAGGAAAAGAAAACACAAACCACAGAGTAGCCTGCTGAAAATTCCAGCTAAATCTAAGAAATTCTAAGCCGGTCTTCGCTGGTCTGTGACTGGTCAAAGCTGGACTGTGGCTGGTTAAGCGGGTCGAGTATGTTGGTGGCCAAACTGGTGGACTCGCTGACTATAAGCTGGTCAGCTGGTAAACAACTGGTCGACTGGCTAAAACCAGCTAGAAGTGTTGAAGAAACAGCTTAAACCAGCTTGACTAAGCTTAGGCTGGTTTAGGTTTGAATTTTCAGCAGGTAGTCTGTTCTTCCATTACAGCTGCTCTGGTCTGTGGTTCGAGGAGGGCCCAATACGCAGCTGCGCACATGCGCCTAAACCCCGCTGTCCCGGGGCGCACCGATGACATCACCGAGAGTACGACGGAGACCCGAGGAATGCCGGGCTCAGGCTCCTCGTTCTCAGCCTGTAACTTCCTGCAGAATGGATTACCAACTTCCCCTTGGGGGGGGGGGGGGGGGGGGGGGGTGCCACTAATGGTGCCATGTATCAAACAGAGGGTTTAGGATTCCTGGCCTGCTGCGTCTCCCCTGCCTTTTGCCTCAGAACAGGAGCAGGCAACCCTGGTCCTGGAGTGCCGGTGCCGTTTCTGGTTTTTGTTCCATCTGAGCTTGATCACAAGAGTTTGATGGGATGATTAAAAGCCGGAACATGAATATTCTGAGTGGTGAAACGCTGAGTGCCTCCAGCACATGGTCACCTGCATTCATTACACCTGATTAACTAAAAAGAATCCAGATATGCAGATAAAGGTTTGGATGGAGCAAAAACCAGGACCGTCTCTGGCACTCCAGGACGAGGGTTGCCTACCCCTGCCTCAGACGAAACGATCAAAGAAACAGCTCTTGACTGAGGAGGATGCCAGTGACAGCAGAGAGACAATAAAAGACCGGTTTGTTCCCAGCCTTCTTCCTATACGCCATCTTGGGGAGCATATCCGCACCACTGCCGTCCTTGGCTGGTTTTTGCGGGGAGTCTAGGCTTAGCCGGGGCACGCTATGAATGAGTGTTTTTGTGGATCCTTTGTACGAACGCATTTTACCCGGCGTCTTTAAGGCCCGCTCCGCAGCTCTTTACCCGGCGTCGCTGGCGCTGCGGAGCGGGCCTTAAAGAGGCTGTTTCCCGCTGTTGGCATTTGAACAGGCGCCTGATTGACCGAGGGGGTAATGGCAACTAGCAGGCGTGGTGGAGGTGATTGCCTCTCACACGTCCCTGTTAGGCAGAGAGGCTGCTGGGACAGGAGATTGGAATCAATTCCAACCACCAAAAAAAAAAACCCCCAAAAAAACAGCATCAAGCGAAGTTTTATTCTGAGAACAACAGTGGTACATAAAAAGGGGAGGGGCTTGGGAGGCTGGCACCCCTGGGGCTTCTTCAAATTCGGAGTAAAGGCCCGTCCACAACAAGAATGATAACTATAACGATAACTATAACGATGTAGGCATCCACACTGATGAACGATAACGTTCTGTAAACAGCGGCATCAAGCATCCGCTTGCGCTGCGGGCATGTAAATTCTGATGGACTTTGATTGGCTGTCAGTGTTTCTATCGTTCATCGAATCGCTCTGAAAGTGATCCCAACGATATCGTTCATCACTGTCCTTACGGTGTAGTGCGGACTCCGCCTTCCAATTGAGTTAGAACGATTTTTAAAACGACATACAGACGTGCTCAAATTTGTTGGTACCCCTGGTAAAGATGGGTAAAAAGGGTTATAAAAAATTCACCGTTTGGTGAATTAGCTTAATCTCACACTGAACAAATAAGAAAAATCCAACCTTTAATTCACATTAATTTATTATGAGAAAAAAAAATCCCTCATCAAGAAATAATTATTTTTAACAAAACCACGTTGGCCACAATTATTGGTACCCCTGCATTTATATATTGAATAAAGTAATCATTTTTAATATTTGGTCGCATATCTTTGCATGCCATGACTTCCTGATGTCTGTGACCCAACAACATCAAAAGACTCTTGATATCTTATTTTCTGGTACTCTTACAAGCGATACTAAATGTCTCTGCATTTGAATGGATCTCTATGGGAATTGGGGGAATTTTTGTTTTTAACACACGCTGAATGCTCTCATCCGGCTTCCTTGTATTTGTCAGATTTGATAACTGAAAACCTAACAAAGTTCATTCAAAACCCCACATGACTAAACCATAATGCAGTCTTCGAGGAAAATAGATGGAAATGAAAAATAGAAGCAGGATTTTTCTGTTCCTGAGAAATCATTTTTTTTTTGGATATAGGCAACAATGATTTTACTTGACATCGAAGATGTTGAATAACTTGTTCCACCGTAGTTGAAACTATCTCCATGTTCCATAGTGTTAACACTGCTGTGCTGCTGGGAATTACTCCTCGGTAGTCAACAGGAGCGTGACTTAAGAGCTTCTCTCTCCCAGGATAAGTACAACAGCATGGCTAAGTGGCTAAAGTCCGCATCGTTGAGTTGAGCACAGAAGTTCAGAAAGACAAATCAAATCTCTCCGCTCTTTTCCAGTGCTTTGGAGTTGGAGGGGGGTGGGGGGGGGGGGGGTGGATGAGAGGATGATTCCCTCTGGAATGGAATGGAGAAACGGATAAAGTGTGAAATCCCGTTTCCAGCACGGAGCGCGGCCGCCCCTGCCCTGTGGTCTGGGAAGCTCCCGAATTTGGCCGCGAGACGGTGTGCGCTCAAACCACGGAATTCTGGGTTAAAAAAGGCGCCGCCCCAGGGCAGCATAAAGCCCATGGAGTAGGGAAATGAGGGAAAGAACAATATACAGAGAGGGTAAAATAGAATAGGAATTTGTGCTTTCGCGGACAGTTTCTGTCAAATGTTGCGTGAAGGGACTATTCAGCGAGGTGCTTATATTCTCTTTGCCTTTTAATGCAAGAGAACAAACAGAGCAAAGGCAGTTATCCATTTATCATCGATTCCAGCAACAGGAAGACCGCAGAGTGAATACAGAGCGACGACCAACCCAGAGAAAGACAAAAAAAAAGAGGGAGAATGAGAAAGAGAAAGAGAGAGGGGGAGATGGGGAGAAAGAGGGGTGAAAGGGGCAGAGAGAAAGAGAGAGAGACAGAGTGAGAGGGGGGAAAGAGAGAGGGCAGAGAGAGCTAGCCGTTACCTAGCTAGCTCTAGCTTCCATCACGGGCCATGACTCATGCTAAGCCCACAGCAGCACTGAGACCCGTCCAGGTTAGGCTGAGCTGTTGTCAACTGAACCTGGCTGAGCAGCCATCTGAGCTACACTCTACCCAGCATCCATCACTGCAGCCGTCAACATCATCATGACTATGGCAATGGAGGGAGACAGACAGCAGATTCAAATTACAATTCAAGACTCTCTACTGGCAGGAAAGGTATTTGTTAAACACTGCCGACATTTAACCACTAAGATGTGCAATCAGTCTCTCTCTCTGTCTCTCGCTGTCTTTCTCACAGACTCTCTGTCTGTCTGTCTGTTTTTAATATGTCTTCTGATGATGACATCACACATTTGAACTAGCGAGATCACGTTGGACACCTCATGCTTCATCCTGGGGGGCATGGCCAGCCTACAAGCTACCGTGTCCTGTGGACGTGAGGCGTTATCGAGCTGTTCTGTTACCAACTGTCGGCACACACACGTGACACACAGGCACACGTGCCCAACAAACTCGTACTGACAATCAAGCTGATTCTTGTCACAAAAATGCGGAGTTACTGATTGGTGCCTTAATGTTACTGCACCAGACCACCGGGGACAGAAAAAGACATAAGAGTTCAGGGGCCGAGAACCCGGGTTGCGGCCTACCCTGGAGCCTCTGCAGTCCCCCGGCCCTCTTAAACGCGCTTCTCTCAAGCGTGGCTCTCTTAAACACGTGTCCCGTTGGTACGGCGGACGCTGTCATGATTTTATTTGAGGGGGCAGTGAAGACTTCCTGTGTAGGGCGTGGCCAAAGGGGGGGTGGGGGGGTCCTCAACCCTGGGTGTGGAGAGTCACAGGGGTCCGTTGGTTATTGTTGTAACTCACACATCATCTTAACTGGCCTCGGCTGGTCTCTTGGGTCTGAATTGGTTGCTGGTTTTGAGGTTTAAAAAAAAAAATTTAAAAAAAAAAAAATTAAAAATAAAAAACCCAGGTGACCCTATGGCTCTAAAGCACACAAGTGCACACCAACACACATGCACGTGCACCCACACACAAACGCACGTATATACTCCACGCAAAAGAGGCAGGGTCCCTGACAATGCGATACACCCCTGCGCCCATTTCCATAGCAGCGCAGCAGCAGCGCGTCCGTGACGGGGACCATGTGACTGAGATTAATGTGAGCCCGGGGCCTATCTGTTCATCGCGGCGTACGCACGGCGCTACATACGGCGCTACAAACGGCGCTACATACGGCGCTACAAAAAAACAAAAAAACAACCCAGGTGACCCTATGGCTCTCCAGGAACAGGGTTGGGGATCCCCTGTCCCACAGTGATTTGGGTTACCTTAAAAACCTGGCCCAGGGAAAAACTGGCTGTCACAGTTAGACTCACTAGTCAGCCCTCCAGGGGCGATGGGTCAGCTATGGTAACGTTTCCCTGTCCAGGGATTGTTCCGGAAGTTCAAGCTGCACACGAGAGCAGAAGAAAAGGGACACGGACAAAATGTACATGTACACGCCCACATACCGCCCGCGAGCTAAGACAGACCCACATAAACTTGAAACACTACACCGTCTCCCTGGCTGGGGATTTGGTGGGAGACCTGATTGATTCATTCGGTCCAATGGAATTATTGATTGTGTTGGGTCAGAGAGGCCTCTCTCTGTGTCGAAGCGTTTGACGGAAGAGCCAGAAACTAGGCGGGACTGGGATTAAGAATGATTCCGGTGGAAGTGGGTAGGATGTCTCCGTACAGAAAAAACTAAAACTGTGTCTGTGTGTGTGTGTGTGTGTGTGTGTGTGTGTGTGTACATGACAGTGAGTGTGCCTGTGTGGGCATAGGCATGTGCGTGTGTGCTGAAATATGTGTGTTTGAACATATTTGAGTGCATTCTGCTAGCGTGCATGAGTGTGTGAGCGAATGAGAGAGCATGTAGGCCAGCATGAAGCGGTTAGCTTGGGCATCATTACTACACTCAATCACTTTTTCCTAAAATAAGCTCCTTCTGACAAAAACCACCATTCTGTTCCCCAATCAAGCCCCATTTAGGGTACAGACGGCGAGGGTAAAAAGCCTGACTTGAGGATCTCCCAAACCAGATTGTCTAAGTACCCCCCGCCCCCCCCCCTCTACAAAACTGCCAGGTCATGTGACACTGAAAATGCCTTTTGTGTCGTTTTGTCTTGTTCCCACCGAGGAGGTGCTACCTACCCCCCCCCCCCCATCCCCAAAAAACTTAAATCAGAGCAAAAACGAGCCTTCAAACACTCTTCAAACACCCAGCGCACCATTAGAGCCCCCTGTCACAGTCCTCCGTCGCGACGGTGAAACGCGATTGGCCGGAGACGGAGATTGGCGAGGAGACGGACACGCCCTCCCAGCGAGAGACGGGGCTCCGACGGCCCGCCGCGATAATCAAGCTCCGTTCGCCTCGCAGGTGAGTCCAGCTCGCTCTCACAAAAAACGGTACTCGTTTAATCCCATTTAATCCCAATCATTTTGCAGAATTTAATTCGCCAACCTTGCCTGTGTGAGGAAGGGACTCGGATACGGAGCGAGCGGCGACTGAAAGATAATACCGTTAAAAAATTACGGATCAGACCTGCGATTTCCAACACAACGTCCCATCGTATCCACTACATGAGCAGCTGGTAAGCGTACGCTGAGGAATGCCTTTAACTGCGCCTCCTGTAATTCACCTGAGAGGAGTGAAGGGTGAATGAGACGAGGAGGCGCGGATACAGAAGGGGTTCTGCTGTACGCTGAGAGGAGAGAGAGACGCTCTAACTCCCCACGCCGTCCTCCCAGGGAGCCATGCGTGGCTTCTCCTCCTGCATCAGCTCCTCCTCCTGCATCAGCTCCTCCTCCTGCATCAGCTCCTCCTCCTGCATCAGCTCCTCATGAACCGCAGACAGGAATGAAGCTAAGGAGCGCTCAGAGTTATCTAATCCCACATACACCACGCATGCACACAAATGCACCTGCTGCACACACATTCATGCAAGCTTACACACACACACACACACACACACACACACACACACACACACACACACACACACACACACACACACTCAAAAGCGTGCACTAATTTAGACTGAATCCAAGCCACTGCAACTGATGAATGGACCAGAAAAAAAACACTAAAGCACACAAGTGCACACCAACACACATGCACGTGCACACACACACAAACGCACGTGTATACTCCACGCAAAAGAGGCAGGGTCCCTGACAATGCGATACACCCCTGCGCCCGTTTCCATAGCAGCGCAGCAGCGGCGCGTCCGTGTCACGGTGACGCCACGTGCCCGCGGAGACGGGGACCATGTGACTGAGATTAATGTGAGACCGGGGCCTATCTGTTCATCGCGGCGTACGCATGGCGCTACATACGGCGCTACATACGGCGCTACATGCGCCGAGCAGCAATCCCAGGACCGGCCAAATCAATGTTAGCACGGGTCCCATCCCGCCGCCGTGACGGAACGTCCTTGTCTCAATCACGCGGTCGCCATGGCGCCCGCACCAAGGTCCTCTGCTGGGAGCATTCTCGGGGTTGTTCGGTTGTTGAGTAACGTTAGGAGTCGACAGCACTTCGACGCCACGAGCCCAGGAAAGATCAGACAGAGGCCGGAGATGAGAGGGAGGGAGAAGAGTATTTGTGTGTGTGCGTGCGTTGTGTGTGTGTGTGTGCGTGCGTGCGTTGTGTGTGGAAAATGACCCACATCCATTTTCATCGTGACTGATGAGGACCACAGAGAGGTGCATGTATTGGAAGTAGGCTCCGCATTTGATTCTAGTTTAGAAGAAGCCTATCTTACGAAACAACTAAAGTACCAGCCATTACTTTAAGCCATTACACAACTAGGTTATCAGCGTCAGCTCCTAGTTTTTATTTTTGGCAGTCTTGGCCATGTCCACAGGCTAGTGGTCAGATGTCTAAGGATAATGGGGCTGGCTAAATGCAAAGCAAAGCAACTTGCCAAATATTGTTCAGTTTCCTCCATTATTGGCAGTCGCTGTATATGGAGGACAAGATGTTACTTGTATCCATAACTCTCCGTGCCAGCCTGTCTATATTGGTTTATCTATTACATCTGTTGTATTGCTACACAAATAGCAACTGAAATATATTCGGGCCCTTATAAAGAATTTTATAAATGTGGACCTAAATAAAGAATTCAAGTGTGTGCTGTGTGTGGATGCGGCTGTATAGCAGAGAACGCTGTTAATACCACCGTCAATTTTTTTTGCTTGTGAACTCACTTGCTTGTGAATGTTCTTCGGTGAAAACAATCGTGGCATGCCAACTCGATGAATTTCAATTTAAGAGAGAGAAGTTGAGAGGGAGAAGTAGGAAAAGGGAGAGAGAGAGAGAGAGAGAGAGTGAGGGGCTCAGAGTAAGCACGGTGAAGCCGGTCGTGTTATTTGGCAGTGTGACAGTGGAGGCCTTGCATAAGAACATTTCCTCATCCTGAAAAAATGCAAGCCTCCAGATCTCCATTTTCTTTGGGCTGAGGCCTCCAGCTTTAAGTTCCACCTCCATACATATATATATACACATTATAAATATATATATATATAATAGACACACATACACGCACGGTGCGTATATCAAATGTTCAAGCCTTCCCCGTGACCTTTTTCTTGGAGAGCCACACACTTTTTAAACGTCGTCAAACTACCTGATAAACAGGCGCTTGCTCTTTCCCTCCAAAAATTCCACCGTCTCCCCAGCGTGACCTAACTTATCTCTCCCCCAGAAGAAGGCAGAGCACTAAAACAAAGCTAACGGCGATTGTATTTCAGGAAGAGAAATGTGCTCGCAGCTGGTGTGAGAGAACGGGGGCCAGACATATTTAACCAGAAAAGGAAGAATGCTTTAAGGATAAGTATGATCGGGCGGGGAAAAAAAAAAACAAATCTCTTTCACCGGTTTATTAGCTGATCGATTCAAACAGAGATAGTTCTCCCCCCACCAACCCCCCCCCCCCCTAAAAATTTTTCCTTTTATTGGAAAGCGTAAAAAAAAAGTCTGTCAGAAAAAAACTGAGGGGATCTGAGAGGCACTGTTTCTTGGCTACGCTAAGTGGGCCGCCTTTATTCTCCGGGGTGAAAAGATGAGAGAATGCGGAAGATGACACTGCTGATGTCCTTTTCCAGCCATTTTGTTTCGCTCGGTCTTTCGCCAGCTTCGCTCCGACCGCGCAATTTCCCCCTCCCAGAATGCCGAGCTGCTGAAGGACGGGGTCGCACGCACGGAACTCGACGCAGTGCGAACGCTTTAATGCCTGACCACGTCCGTAATGGCTATGGCACACACACACACACACACACACACACACACACACACACACACACACACACACACACACACACACACACACACACACACACACACACACACACACACACACACACACACACAGATGTGTGTTTAGATCAGGGCTGTGGGCTACTTGCACTAATTGCGTTATGTAAAAGCCACAAGTGCCACAGTTCAAGCTTAAGCTCTCCCAATTAAAAACTCTGTCAACAGCAAGAGTGTGGTGAATCTTTCTTTCTTACGAAAATTGTCAAGGCAATTGGTTTAAACTGAGGCTTTTATGTTAAATTTAGGCAAACGTCACAATAATGCGGCGAGTGTGGATTAAAATAAAGCATTCATTTATTTACTCCCAAATTACAGCCACTTGTATGTTGAAAAAAAAAAAAAAAAGTTCTACTGGGGTTGAGGGCGATTATAGAAAAGCATTCATTCACACGGTAAAAATCAACATCGGCTTTGAGAAATTTGACAACCAGTCTTCAGTTGACGGAGTGAAAAGTGAATTCACCATTTACCCTCACCCCAAGCCAGCTAGAAGAGGATGGGCTGTTGAGTCAGGTTACATAACCAGGTTTCTTCATCCGCACCATCTAGGGAGTATTTCCATGCCAATATTGCCTTTGGCTGGGGGGATAAGGGAGTAGATTTAGGCTGGGGTATGCTTTGAATGTGCTATATAAATGACTGTATAACATTTTACTGATTGACTGATCGATTAAAAAGTGAACAGTAACAGAACATACTGTGCTTTGAGACACAGCTATCAAACTGGGGGCCTTGGGACATAATCTACCACAGACATACTCTTGGCTCTTTAATCATTGCAAAGAATAAAAGTTTCATTTAAATTTTTTTTTTTAATTTGCATTAAAAAATTGTTCATATGTACAGGTCTCCATACCTCCCACTGGTGACCAAATAATAGATAAAAAATATACATTAGGACTGCACTGTACTTTTGTCAACATACATAAATACTTCATCTTATTCTTGACCTATATGTGCCATTTAAAAAAATGAATCTGTCCTCTGGATGAAGTAATTGATGAACATTGCTATAAAAAAAAAGATACCTATTTTGGGGTCACATCTACTCTGTCCTCAACAACCAATCATCGAACAACCCCCCGCCCCCCGCCCCCCCACCCGCCCCTCCAAAAATGCTAATCTTGACCATTTGGTTTAAAAGGTCGAAATTGATCTAGGATCAGTGCATTGGATCACCATCCATTCACAGGGCTGTTGATGTCAAACCATAAATCTGCCTTAAGAAATGCAGGAGCCAAAAGTGGGCGGAGACCTGAGGCTGCCATTCATCACTAGAGGGGTGTGGTCTTTCTGTCATACGCAAAGCTTCCATTCGTCCAAAAGAGGCCGGGGTCTACCTCAATGTTGAGCGCAGTTAGCGAAACCGTTGGGGACGACGGACGGAGCACTTTGATGGAACACCACCCGTCTGGATGGCCGAAGCTCCACTCAGGTTCCAAGAAATAATCGATAGCATCTAGACGCAGGCATTTGGATTAATTAAGCCTAGTAATTGAACAGGTGAGGGTTTGGATCGAGGTTTGGATGAGACGGGACCCAGAGGACTGTTTTCAGGCCTAGGATTGGACATTGGTGACCTCTGACACTTCTGCTAATCACCAATTACCATCGTCGGCTTGATGAATGTCCTGGTGGTAAGCAAGCAGCCGGGAAACAAAGGCGTCTGATTGAGTCTAACCGAATTGTAGTACGTAAAGGAAACAGACACAGTATATACACACACACACACACACACACACACACACACACACACACACTCAAAAGATTGTACAGAGCCATCAATAACTTGATTGCGTGGCAACCCAGAGCCAGTTCACAAAAGCAGCCACACAGTGTGGTGTGGAGCCCAGTCGATAACTACACATCGATACAAAGCTTATATTAAGAAATTGACTAATTTCACCACAGCGTTCCTAGCCAGGTCAATAAAAACCCATCAATTGCAAGGCTGTTCGTCCTGGTCACTGGGTCCGAGCTTGACTGGCAGTTAAAGAGTTAAAGAAGAGTACGGCCGCTGACTGACTGATGAGCCAATCGGGGAGCGTTTCATTAATCTGGACGCCCCGCGTTGCCCAGCGGGGGCAGCCGGACGAATTCCGCCGTGTTCGCGGTAACAAAAAGGAACAGCTATCCTGCAGCCTGACTTTTCTAACGTGTCTAACAAACATAAGAATAAAAAGAATATTACTTGTAAATGTTTTTCTCCTATGGCACACAGCCTCATGTAAACACAATATTGCATGAACACATCTTTTCTCCTCACAGATAGCTCGCTCACACACGCACACAGACACAGACACACACACACACACACACACACACACACACACACACACACAGACACAGACAGACCCACACACACACACAGACATGGACACACACAGACACACAAACACAGAGACAAACACACACACACATGCACAACACACACACTGAAACAGACACAGAAACAAAACACACACACACACACACACACACACGCGCGCGAGCGCGCACGCACAGAACCACACAGACACACAAGCACGCATGCACACAGGGAGTGACAGCTGCCCGGATGGGAATGCTCTCCCGAACTTGCGCTATCATCATCGAACCCGCGTCGCAAAATTTGGTTTCCCATCGAGAGGGATTCTGCGACGTTGGAAAACAGGCCCCGCGGCTCCAAGATAAAAACGGCCCCAAGACCACACCCGCTGGAGGATAAAGGGAGCAATCGATCCACTGAGAGATTTAGCCCTGAGACGCACATCCAGGACGTGTCTGCGGCATGCGCCAGCGTCTTAGCACCCCGCGGCTGCCAATATTTGCTGATTATGAGCAAAAAGAAACCGTTTTCTCTCTCTCTCTCCCGCACAGCCTGAGCTGCAACTTCACCCCCCCCCCCCCCCCCACAAACACACACACACACACACACACATCCCCAACCCACCCCCCGGCGCAATTGCCTGCAGGTCACACAGCTTCAGCGATGCAGCAAGCGCAATACAAGGTAGCTCTACCCCACAGGGGTATAACACAGCCTCTCTGCCCAAAACACGACCACCGCCACCCTCCCCAGTACCACACGCCACCCCGCCTCACCCCCACCGTTCATAATATACACACACGCAATCTCTGACTCTCTCCCTCTGCCTTCATTAAAATGGACTTCCTAAAGATCCCATTCATCTTTCTGACAGCGCTGCTATCGATCGACCTGGGTTCAGGATACAATTCCGAGCCTTTAAATGACTCTCCAACTGGCCCTGTGCAGTCTCCCCCCGTTCCAGTTACAAGGGGCTGGTAGTGTGTGCGTGCATGGTGTGCGTGTGCGTGTGCGTGTGTGTGTGTGTGTGTGTGTGTGTGTGCGTGCAGGAGGGGGGTAAGTGGGGGAGGGGGGACTGCAGTCATTTATGGGGGGCTCTATTCACAGAACTGGTGATTGGGAGGGGCGGGGGCAATGGGTGGGGGGGTTAAAAGTGACCCACTATTTTCGAGTTCGCCAGTGTTGGGGATGCAACATTGACTGACCTCCGGCGCACAAAAACCGAGCCGCTCACCTTCCTTAACCCCTCCCACCACCACCCCATCACCCCCCACCCCTCACTGGCCTTTTGCCCAGCTACCGATACATCATCCACAGTCCATAGCCATGAAAGGGGTCTTCTGTACCGCGCAGAGCAGCGGTACGGATTGTTCCGGAACCCAGCTCACTTCTGCACGGTTCCACGTGAGGGAAACGAGCGGGCTGATTGCCGTTCTAACCGCAGCGCTCGTAATTCATCAGAGGGCGACGGCGACTGAGGTTTACGCATCGACTGAACCCTTCGCCGGGGAACGGCGGCACTCTTCAATGGAACTCCTTCGAAACGGTGTCGAACGGCGGTTTTGCGGTCGTAGACGATTTGGACGGCGCTTTTGCAGTTGTAAACAATTGCGCTACAGTCACGGCAGACCAAAAATATATACGAATGGATGGTCAGCAACACCGTTTGAGGATAACGAGGATAACCTCCGGCCCCAAATGCTGGGCCATACGTTTAGGATACGGCTCTGCCCCCAGTGGTCTTGTCTGGTACCGCAGCCGAAGAGAGGGAGAAGGCAAAAGAGATAGGAGAGGAAAGTTTGGAATGATTCAGATATTGATTAAAAAACAGTCTAAGCAACTGATTTTAATGGGAAAAGAGAAGTATCTATCCCTCTTTCTCTTTCTCTGTCTCTATCCCGCTTTCTCTTTCTCTCTCTCTCTCAGATGGAGGGAAGTAGTTAACGCAGTAGCAGTCATTAATCTCTCGGACAGTCTCGCTGTTGCTCTATAGCTGGGAGTCACAGTCATTTTCAGCCTGGAACTGCGGTGCTATCAAACACGCTAGCGCTAGCGCAAGCTCGCATGCGGACGCACGCGCACGTAGCCACCCGCTCGCACTAAGAGAGGCCAGAGGGGCCTCGCAGGCATTTTAACGAAAGGACACGTGACTCCAGCCCCCGGCCGCCAATACCGCCGCGACGTGTGAAGGGAAATAGACGATATTATGCGTAATGAGCAGGGAAACCGTGACTCGTCTGGCAAGGAGGAGCCCTGCTACAGCTAATCAGACTCGGGGGGGGAATCAGCGCTGCCCCACGTGATTCTGGGACGCAGCCTGGGTGCATGGTCGTGGAACCGCCGCCTCAGATCGCCTGCGGAACCTGTGACCTGGCAGAACCCTCCCTGGGGTTACGGCGCCCCCTCTAGGACCCCCCGGCAGGAGATGATCCGCATCGCGGCATCGCTGAATAAGCCACTCATGAAATAATCATTGGAATCCGATAGAGAACGCCGAAAAATACAAATATCATCACATCTGAATATATGAAACAGACCAGGGAAAAGATATGAGAAAATAAACCAATTACTGCCACTCTCATATATGTAATTGGATGCACATATAAATTATGCCGTATAATTGCATTTTTATTAAAATGTATTTCAAAACACAGGCCTAAAATTGCATTTATCAAAAGTGGCAATAATCATTGATCTAATAAGCTCTACATATTTTCACACTTTTATGACTTATTGACATGTATTACTTTCTCATTACGGGTACACGCACTATAAAGTTCCCAGCACACACACACACACACACACACACACACACACACACACACACACACACACACACACACACACACACACACACACACATACACAGATGATCAGATGGTGAGAAATTTAACGAGTACATTTATTTTTATTTTTTTGCCATGACACTAAGTTGTTTTAAGGCCTCAGGCAGGGGAGACACTGTACTACAATATACACCATGACAGACGGCCTCGATCTGCCGTAATCTGCCTTTAACTTTTCGTTCACCTTGGCGGAAGAGACCCACGACCGTCGAGCCGGCGGGTCCCCCGTCCGCGGTCGGCTCGGTGACCAGTGCGGATCACATTGCCCAAAGGGCGACTTCAATGCAGAAGCCCCGCACGTAACCTCGTTCTGCTCTGAGCGGTAGCGCCGCGCCACGTCGCCCCTCCCTGCCGTTGCGTCCCATAATTATGGCTCTTTCCGCGAGTCGTGGGCCGCGTTCAGAATGGCTCCCTATACCCTTTATTATGCACTATTTAGGGGATTGGCCATTCTGAGGGTTTCCGAATTCTCAATTGAGAACGCTGAGAATTAGCACATCCTACAAAACGGCTGATGTCCCTAATTAGTGCACCGTAAAGCGTATAGGGAGATATTCCGAACGCAACCCTGGTTCCGGCTTGTCCCGGGCGGGTCAGGAGAGTGGCTTGCGCACGATGGCGATGTCGCCGCTGATGTAAAAATAATGAATGCGTTTAATTTTGCGGAAAAAAACAAAACAACGCCAACAAAGAAAAATTGCGGCCGGGTCACAGGTCGTAGTTCAGCTGCTAATACCGCAATGAGGGTATCAGCGTAACAATCACGACTTAGCGAGCATCTGCACCAGTGCACAGCTTATTATTCACTAATAACCAGAAATTAAACAATAAAACCAGAAACACAGGAGGTGTCCAGTGTATCGTCCTGAGGCCTACACTGCCTTGGGTGTCTATAATGCCACTGCAGCCTGAAGTCTTCATCTTCGCGAGACTTCCCAGACGCCACAGAAACAGCAAATTAACCTTGTTTCTGAGCAGGTTTCTCGATGTTCATATTTTCTTAGGTTGCAATTTTGGTTGGATATCATCTGTGTATGCATAAGCTGCAAACTTATACTCTAATTTTGACTCTCCAATAGGGAAATTAATATACTGCATTAATATACAGTACATTATCAAGATCAGAAAATATCTCGAACCACATCCAAATATATGGTTAGTTATTATGGTTATTAAAACACGCTTTTCTGATACACTGAAGCAACAGTTCACTCAAATGCAGCTCCAGTCCCTGGAAATGAGTGATTTAGTGTAGTGGACCCCAACTCTGTTCCCAGACATTTTCCTGCAGGTTTTCACTCCAACGCTAACAAAGCACACCTCATTCAACAGCTAGCGATCTGCATTGAGCTGCTAATAAGTGGAATCGGGTGTGCCAAATTTGGGTTGAAATGAAAACCGACAGGACGGTAGATCTCCAGGCACAGGGTTGAGGACCACTGCTTTAGTGCATTGTGGGAGTCAAAGTGGGCATGCGGCTCTTTCCGTCATCGTGGAGACGGCAAAAACCAGGTTTTACTTCCATTGGCTGGGGGAGAAAATCCCCCTCCCATCATGGCCTCTTTTGGGAGACCACCAGGGGGCAGCACCACTGGTCGACTCTCGCCAGCTCGCAGACTCCGAGACCTCAGCCTGAATCCTGTTGCTAACGACCCCTGTATCGGAGGTTACCATGGAGAAGAGGAAGTACAAGCGAGCACAAAAAACAAAGGGTTTGAAGAAAAGTTAACAGTGTGGTTTCTGCTGGGGATGAAGTGGTTTTGTTTTCATGTCTTCCACGAGACGCTCCCATCTGATTCTATCAGCGGGGGGCGGAGGGGTCAAACAAAGTTTGAAGCAGAGTTGTGAGATTTCCTTTAGTTTCTCAGTTATGGCTGCTGCAGTGGATATCTTAAATCATGCTGGGCAAGTGTGACTTCGGGTGCTTAAAAAAAACAATTGAAAGAAATCCAGGACTGGATAACCGGTGATAAACCTGCGGAGGACATTTCATCCAGGCTGCCGCGCTAAAACACGGGGGTTTGGGGGTGTGGTGACCTCACATAGTTGGGTTTCGCCGTGAGTCACGGGCCAGGGGGTTAACACTCGGATTTTGGGAAATGGTTCTCTTCCTGTCAGTCTCCTGTTCTTTCTCTCTCCCTCTCTCCCTCTCTCCAAAATCCCTCTCTCCAAAATCCCTCTCCCCGGCATCAATTACACCTCTGTAAGCACAGTCAAAGCCAACTAAATTAAAACAATTAAATTCCACAATTTAATAACAATAAGTAAAGACAGACATTAAATGTATACAACTGTAATTAGAGAAAATATTATTACGACTACTTATGTTTTATTTTTGTTATTCGATATCGACTGTTGTCATTTATAATAAGAGCATAAAATTGTTCTGAAGACAAAGAACCTTTGAATTGTGACTGCCTTCACAAAGTGGGGTTACCTTTGCTCTTTTTGAGCTTTTGTCATTCTGGAAAATTGAGGATGATTGCCGCCATTTTCTTGAATGATATTTGTCTTGTAATTGAGTATTTTTCTCAATGTGGTAAACGACCACAATTCAATGTGGTAAACGATCACAAAACGACCACTGCTCCTAAGCCTGCAGTGATTAGCTAGTCCCCTCTCTCTCACTCTCGCCTCTCTCTCTCTCCCTCCCTCCCTCCCTCTCGCATGCATTTTGAAACTTTATATCTTTTTCTTGTACTCTCTCTGTTGTCGGGTGTGACGTATGTAAACCGAAGCTGGAGCGTGTGGTCTATTTAAACGGAAGCAGCTTAAGCTGTAGTGTGTGATGTGTGTGATATATACAGTTTAAACCGAAGCTGTCATGTGTGACGTGTGTGATGTATATAAACCGAAGTTGGAGTCCATGATGTTCGTGTGACGTATGTACATCGAAGCAGTAGAGTGATGTACTGTATGATGTGTGCGTGTGTGTGTGTGTGTGTGTGTGTGTGTGTGAGCGTCACACTCCGCGAGCCTCACCGCAGGCCCAGTGTGGGGCCTCTCCGACCACCCCCCGCCCCCCCCCTCCCCTAGGGGCCGGGGGAACGTGCGCTCGCATTAACGACGCGGAGGTCGTGATGATCCGTCTCTCCCTCCCTTCCTCCTAGGCCCGCAGCAGAACCAGCAGGCCAGACCCGGAGGACGAAGCTGAGGAGCAGGCAGTTGGGAGGACCGGAGCAGCAGACCCCCCTGAGACGGAAGGCGGCGATCCAGACCTCAACACCATCTGAGGATCAACGCTTGCCGCCTGCACCTGAAAGGGAGGTCCTCACGCGGCGGTGTGAGGGGCCGGCCCTCGGCTGGTCCCTTTTCAGCCTGCTTTGCGTTGCTGTTCTTCTGGTTCTCCCGGAAGGAACACCATCTCCTGAGTGCTGTCTCTGTTTTTTTTTCGAACAGTGCAGAGTCCGGCCTTGGCGAGAGGAAGGGGGATGGCAGCCAGACCTGTTCCAGGGACGCGACGCCATAACGCCGTCCGCCTGACATGGATCCAGGGGGTCGAGGAGGGAGGCGGCAGCACCGGTGCGGGCCCCCCGGCGGGACAGGGGGCCGAGGGCGCAGCTACGGAGGGCGCCCCTGGACCAGCAACCGCAGGGGGGGCAGGTCGTGCTGCAGGCCCGAACCCAACTCGAACCCAGACGAGAGTGACAGGTTTGACCCGTCTGGAGTTTAGCAGGGCAGTGCTACAGAGAGGTATGGGCTTCGTGCCAGCTGACCTCAACTGCCTGGTAAAGGTTCCGGGCCAAGGGGACATTTTTGAGGTAAGCTTTAAGAACCCTAATGTCCTCGAGAGGTTCTGGAACCTCTACAGAGAGGGGAAGGACAGGCGTCCCCTCAACAACTTTGCGGTCGAGCCCCTGTCCGACACGGAGAACAAAGTGGTCACTGTACAGTTTTACAATGAGACTGTGCAGGACCACGATGTTTCGACGTGGTTGGGCAGATATGGCGATGTTAAATCCGACGTCAGGAGGGTCCTTGATGAGGATGGAGTGTGGACCGGGGCCAGGAAGTGGCTGGTCCAGCTTAAACCCGACCCCTCAGTAGTGGGGGGGGTATGTCATATCCCCAGCACCATTACGCTGGGGAGAGATAGGGGTGTGGTGTTCTACAACGGCATGCCCAAGCTGTGCAGGAACTGCGGTGAGTTAGGTCACTTAGCCGCAGCCTGCACAGTGGTCAAGTGCAAGACCTGCGGAGGCGAGCACGAGACCAGGGCGTGCCGGGACCCAAAGCCCTGTAATCTCTGCGGAGCGAGTGGGCATTTCTATAGAGATTGCCCACTCTCGTACGCGAACAGGGCTAGGAACACCGCACCTCCTCCACCATCTACTGCCCCCCCCCGCCCACCTACCCCTACCCCTACCCCTACCCCAGCACCCAGAACCAGAACGCCAACCACAACCCCCCCCCCACAGCCTGCAACAATCATTTCCACACAAGACACCGCACAAGCCCCCCCAAGCACCATTGATACCGGTTCTCCCCTACGCACAGTCCCCTCTGAAGATACATTACCCAAACAGACAGTCACTACAGTGAAAGAGGAGCCTGACTCCGACACCCCCATCATGGTGGAGGAGTCGGACTCCTCTAGCGCAGACACAGATTTAGATACAATTACAAACTGGCATGTGGCAAATAGGAAACGGAAAGGGAAACACAACAAAACTAATAGAACAGAACCACCCGGTCAGCCCCCAAACCCAGCAATAGTTCGCCACACAAAATTACCAACCCATAAAATACAACAGAAAAATGTCAACACTCGGAACATAAGCCCACCGATAGTCAGGCTAGAACCTCCACCTCGCCCTAGTAAGCCATCTTCACCACCACTATTACATCAAAAAGAAACCCTCTCACGACCCATCACTTTTCATAACAGGGCCAATAATGACCGGCCGCCTCCTGGCCCCGATCTCGCACCCAACAAGAGCACTCAACAGCTCTCCTCTCAAGGGCCCTCCGAAGCAAAGGGGGACCCTGAGGCAAAGCCATCATGTCCCACCTCTCCGGAACGGAACCTGCCAGGCAGTAAAGAGGGGAGACCTGTGGGCGGACCGAGTCAGGGGGTGAGTAGGCGCCTTCATAACCCGGACACAGTTATGGATCGCCTCAACAAAATCTGTCAAGACATTGCAAAGAATAATACCGGATCATACGACACAGCTAAACAATAAACATTACCATGACACTCACACTCACCACCTCAAACACCCGTAGTATCAAGGACCCCAACAAACGCCATTCAGTCTTCTCCACTCTGCAGCAAACCCCCTCGGATGTCATCCTACTCCAGGAGTGCGGAATCCCCTTCCGCACTATGGATGACACTCTGAGGGAGGAGTGGAGAGTGGGGGACTCTCTCTGGTCCGGCTCGAACGTCGCTCGAGCCGATGGGGTCGGCACATTGACCAAAAACCCCTACGTTAAAATAACGGGTAATAACATACTGGAAAGTGGGCGAATCCTCGTCACAGACATTTGTGTCGGGGGTTCCCCACTCAGATTGGTCAATGTGTACGGCCCAACCAGCGTAGCCGAGAGGGTCTCCCTATTTACAAAGCTAAGGCCTATCATACATTGCAATATGCCGGTGGTTGTGGGGGGGGATTTCAACTGTGCCCTCAGGGATGAAGACCGCAGCAGACCAAGGAAAGATCGGTCGAGCGACGAGCTGCGGTCTATCATAGAAGATTTCTCCCTCCACGACGCCGGGGGCGCCTCTCCCCCACAACATACATGGGTGAGCTCCTCTGGTGTCTCCTCTTCACGCATTGATATGTTCCTGCTCTCCCCAGGCCTGAGAGTGCACGCCTATTCCATCCGGGCAGTGCACTACTCGGACCACCACATGGTGACCGTGTCCCTGGTCTGGGAGAAGGCCATAACCATCGGCAGGGGTCTCTGGAGAATGAATACCAGCCATCTCCAGGACCCCAAAGTGTGCCTCTCCTTCTCGAGGCGGTACCTGGAGTGGGTGAGTCTAAAACATCTTTTTGACTCCCCGATAGAGTGGTGGGAGATGGTGAAGGAGCGGGTGCAGGGCTACTTCCGGGCAGTCGGGCGGAGGAAGGCAAAGGAAAGGAGGGCGGCTTTTGACCACGCTAATGCTGCCCTCCAGAGACTGAGCCTCCTCCAGACCCGAGGCCTGGAGGTAAGCAGCGAGGTTGCACTCGCTAAACAGAGCCTCTCCGCCCTCTATCGGGAGGAGCGGAAAAAATACACCTTCCGCTCCAAACTCCAGGGCCTTGAGGAGGATGAGAAGTGCACGAGGTACTTCTTCCGCAGGGCACGGTCAAAAGCAAACAACATCTCTTCCCTCTATAACAGCAGAGGGGTGGTGGTGTCTGAAGAGGCCGAGGTCCGGGAGGTGGCCAGGGAGTTCTATGCGGGTCTATACAGCATAAGGCCCGCAGATGGGGCTCTCATGGACACCTTCCTGGGCTGCCTGGACAGACGCCTGGGGGATGAGAGCAGGGAACCGGAGTTGAGCGCCGAGGAGCTCACCCGGGCCGTGCGCTCCCTTAATCAACATAAAGCTCCTGGTCCTGACGGGATCCCGGCCGAATTTTACCAGGCATTTTGGGATCTCCTGAAGGAGGACGTGGCGGAAGTCTTCAGGGCGGCGTACAGGGAGGGACGGTTGGGGGCTTCACTGAGGCAGAGTGCGGTTGCTCTTGTCCCTAAGAAGGGGGACCTGAAGGACCTCCGGCACTGGCGGCCGATTAACCTCCTCTCAGCTGACTATAAGATCATGGCGAAGGCGTTGATGAGGAGGTTCCAACACCTGATGACATCGGTGGTCGGCCCTGACCAAACGTGCAGTATACCAGGGAGGTCCATAAATGACAACCTGCTCCTCGTGAGGGATGTCATAATCCACTCCGGGGAGCGCGGGTCCCCCTTGGGCCTTCTCAGCTTAGACCAGGAGAAGGCCTTTGACAGGGTAAGTCATGTGTGCTTGGAGAGGGTGCTAGAGAGGTTTAATTTTCCTAGCTCCCTCCTGCGCTGGACCAAAATGTGCTTGACTGACATCTCGGGGAGGGTGGTTGTGAACAAGCAGCCATCCGCCCCGTTTGCCATTAGGTCTGGCGTCAGGCAGGGATGCCCCCTAGCATCCCTCCTGTACGTCATCTACCTCGAGCCGTTCCTTCAGGCCATCAGGGGCAACCCGGGCATCGCTGGGTATCCACTGCCCGGGGCCCAGGGGGAGCGGCTTAGGGTGATGGCGTACATGGACGACATCACCATCGTCGGCACAGATAGTCATTCCATCACCGTTGCCAACAAGGTGCTGGATGACTTCTGTGCAGCCACTGGCGCCCTAGTCAATAGGGACAAGAGTGAGCTGTTTCTGTCTCGTCATTGGAGTGAGCCACTAACCGTTTCTTTCCCTGTGCGCAGAGATAAAATCAAGCTCCTGGGGGTGACCTTCCAGTCAGACGGTGAAGGAAGGCTGAGCTGGGAGGGAACCCTCCGCCACGTCCAGGCTAAACTCCGGAGCTGGAGCGTGCGGCCTCTGACTCAGACGGGTAAGATCCTGGTCCTGAAGGCAATAGTCCTTCCAATTTGTCTCTACTTGGGGAGGGTGTTTCCCCCAGACAAGGCCACTAGTAAACTTATTACTAGAATGGCCTTCCGCTTTGTCTGGGGGAGCACCATGGAAAAGTTGAAAAGAGCTACCCTCCTCAAGGAAGAGCAGAATGGGGGCAGGGGGGTTCCAGACATTGTTAACATCGTGTTGGTGCAGGGTCTGGCCACATTGGTCCAGAATACTAGGAAGGTCGAGAAGGCCTCTGGTACCTTTGCTAGGTACTATGCCACTCCCTTCCTGAGGACGATGGGCCTGTGTGCGCTGGACCTCACTATACCGTACAGCTGGGACCCCCCATATGTATATCGAGCCCTGAGGGACTTTGCCTTTGGGGCAGGATTGCCCAGGGCCGGGCTGACCTCGTGGAGCTATAAAATAATCATGGCTCATCTAAGATCAAAGGAGACCATGACACTCCCGAGGGGCAGCACGACCCTGGACCCGTCTATAATCTGGGCTAATGTCCTAAATAAATGTTTAAGCAATAAGCAAAAGGACATTGCCTGGATGTCTGCCCACATGTGTCTCCCCACCAGGTCATTCATGTTCAAGCGGCACTTGGCCCTGACCGAGCGCTGCCCCCACGGATGCACTGACTCAGAACACATTTACCATCTGTTCTGGGAGTGCTCCGTGGCCAGACGGGTCTGGGGCCTTGTTGTTTCCTCTGTCTCCCGAAACAGGTTGCTGCCTAGGTCCTCCCTGACTGCTGAGAGCGTCCTCTACGGATTCCGTGGAGGCTGCAGAACACCGGAGCTCCAGCGTCAGTGGAGGATCGTTAATACTATCAAGCAGGTCCTGTGGGAGGCGAGGAACATCAAGGTCTACCAAAAGACGACTGTAGACCTGGTCACTCTCAGGAGGAGGGCGCAAAACCTCCTCCAAGACGGCGTTATGGTCGATTACGCAAAGGACAAGTGTCTGGCGAGAGAGAAATGGGGGGTGGACCATTGGAAAGAACTGATCATTTAGTCCACCCCCCTCCATCCCAAGGAAGAGAGAGAGAGAGACAGAACTATTGCCCACCCAAGAACCCGGGGGCGCATGTCTTTCCTTTTCATTTCAATGTCTTCGAGTCTTTTTCTTTTGTGTTAGTGATAATTGGTTTTGAATGTGATGTTTTCTTAATGTGGTGTCTTGAATGTTGTAAGTCTATTTTAAACGTAAAATTAAAAAAGGGACGGGAAACAAAATTCCCCCCCCCCGATAAGGAATGTTTTTAAAAAATGTGAAATGAAGCATGATGAATTGAAAATTAAAAAGAAAATGTTTTAATTGTAAAATGACTTTTAAATACCAATAAAAGACAATTAACGACGCGGAGGCCGGACACCGCCCAGGCCCTGTGAGAGGGGCCACACGCTTCTCATTTGGGGATAAAAGGGGATCCAGTTGCTCTTTTTGATTTACCGCAGAGTAAAGGGGTTCTTCCTGGGGAGCTGCTTGCTTATTTTTCCCTCTCACTCTCTCCGTCTCTTTTTCTCTCTCTCTCTCTCTCTCTCTCCGTCTCTTTTTCTCTCTCTCTCTCTATACTCTTCATGGGGCCAGAGACAATGCAGTGCTGTGCACCCCACTTGCATCACAGAATGTGTGTGTGTGTGTGTGTGTGTGTGTGTGTGTGTTTGTGTGTGTGTGTGTGTGTGTGTGTGTGTGTGTGTGTGTGCGCGTGCGTGTGCGCGTGCGTGCATGTGTGTGCATGTGTGTGTGTGTGTGTGTGTGTGTGAGGTGGAATCTAAGGTGTCCCAACATTGCATTTAAAACTGACACCGGCCTCGGAAAACGTCGGCCCGAGAAAAAGCGCGGAGATGGCCACAGAGAGCGAGGGGTGAGCTGAAAGCGTTCCCCTCGTGCTCCCCTATCACTTTCCGTTACCCTTGATGGGAGCAGGGAGGCATAGCGCGCCTGGCTAAGCGCTAAGCAAAGGTTTTCCATTACCTTTACTGGGAGGGGGTGGTGCGCTAGGCTAAGTGCTAAACGAAGGCTTTCTGTTCCCTTTATTTGGAGGGCGGTGGTGCGCTAGGCTAAGTGCTAAGCAAAGGTTCCCTTTATTGGGAGGGGGTGGTGCGCTAGGCTAAGTGCTAAGCAAAGGTTCCCTTTATTGGGAGGGGGTGGTGCGCTAGGCTAAGTGCTAAGCGAAGGCTTTCTGTTCCCTTTATTGGGAGGGGGTGTTGTGCTAGGCTAAGCGCTAAGCGAAGGCTTTCCCTTGCCTTTATTGGGAGGGGGTGGTGCGCTAGGCTAAGCGCTAAGCGAAGGCTTTCCCTTGTCTTTATTGGGAGGGCGTGGTGCGCTAGGCTAAGCGCTAATCAAAGCTCAGGGAGGTCAGAATTCATCGATACCACATACTATACATTTTAATCCATGTGCGAACAATAATACTGATACAAATTAAAATGACAAATACTAATTAAAAATATTTAATTCAAATAAAACACATTTTATTTATTTCAATCATTAAATATGTTTTGACTTACCAGTATTCGTGTACAATGATCAGGAGTGTAAGGATTCACTGATGCGATTGACACATGGATTCAAGTTTTTGATTTAAAAATATATTTGAATCCATAGTATCTTTAGAAATTAAAATAACATAAATCTTATTTTTAAGTGTGGTATCTTACGGAACAACATATTTACTACACATCAGAATGTGACTGATGAAGATGTTATTGCTCACATGAGTGAGCTCATTACAATTCAAAACAACATCATCTGGCACGCTGACAGCACTTTTTGTGCTTGGCTAAGCTGCGTCAAAATGTATTGAATTGCAAAGCATTTAGAAATTTGTATTGGATAAATTCTGCATCATTCGCCTTATTTATCAATCCAGTTCATTTATAAATGCATGTATCACACGGCTCTCAGTGTTCAGCTCCTCAGTTACTTTTTGTACTGAACATTTTGCCATTTTTGGCCGTTTTCTGGCAGTTCCAGATTTTTGATGGCCGCATAGGAGGGAGAACAGCAATGTTCCGAACGAGCGAGCATTAGCGTGGCAAAACCAGCGCTTTCCAACGGCACCGTACCGCAGGCTCGGGAAGCTTTTTGAGGCCCGACCTCGATTCCCGGGATACAGCGCTCCTGTCTTTCCGCCTCCCTGTTGTTCCGGAGCTTGACTTTCTGTACGCTGGAGCGTACACCGAATTCCCGAATCCCTTTCCTGAGAACCGAGCCAGGTTCTAGACGACCGCCGGCCTGTCGCCGACTGCTGCAGAGGTTCACGGTTTCTCCGGCGACACGGGCACATCATTTGCATGTTAATGCAACGCCATCAGCTCAACGCGCTCCGGACCTCCCGCACGGCAGGACGCCGGGACCCCCGTGTCGGCTTCTTTTCGGGGTCACCTTTCTAATAGGGGGCGCCTGGGACTCGAGTAGCTCGAATAACCTTGCGCCCTCAAACTAGGTTTTCTCTCGCGCGAGCCGCTCATAACCTACTCTCTCAAACTCGCTGGCGGTGCGCTTTTAAAAAAAATTTTTTTTTATTATCAGCGAAATAAAAAAAATACAAAAAGACCAGAAAGAAATTTAATATCGGGTAAAATAAATAAATAAATAAATATCAGAACTCCCGCGAAAATGAAGTGCAGGGCCTCAGGCTTTGCTTGGAAATGACCTCTCTGCACAGCAGCCAGTTATTAATATTATATCAGAGAGGAAAATACCGAGGCCTGCTGCAATTAGCCGTGCGACGGTGGTGAGCGTGTATGTGGGGAGCTGGGGGGGTGGGCTATCCCTCTGCCTGAAACTCCAAACAGAGTTAGGGCGTGGCTACGGCTGCTCGCCTTCTCCTTATAGTGAAGAAACACTATTAAGGCGGCTTCACCTTATAGTGAAGAAACACTATTAAGGCGGATCAGGTAATTCAGCCTTGCACCCAGCCATTGGCCACAGGCTTCCCCCTTTCCTCTGAAGCAGGGGGTCCCCGAAAACGTTGTTCACGGAGAGAGGTGGGGGTGCCCCTTCAACTCATTAAGTCATAAGTTAACTAACTGGCTGAATTGCTTTTCGTGTTGGGTAACGGCGCTAAAGGCCATAATATACTTCACGCTAAGCACGCGTACGCATACGCAGGATGGCCGCCGCACGTATCCTGCGTTCGTTTGGTGCGTCCTTCGTGCACGTCTCCCTAGGCCTCGAGTGTACGCATACGCAAGGTGCAATACCAACAGAAATCGTGGGGCAGTATACCAAAGATCCTCTGACGAGGAGATGGAAACAGGAAACAGCGAAGAAGTCGTAGTACACAATGCCGGTGAATTTTTGACCTAAAGTACGCAGTGGAGCATGTGAACAATGCCGCTTGCGTAGCGTTTGCGTACGTACATGGAGATGTACGGTATACGGTGGAGGGGGGGAGCACTTCTGTTCAAAAAAATGTTTGGCCTTTGAAGATGAACAGAAGTACCTAAAACTGCTGTAAAACTGCGACTGTAGGCTTCAAGAGACATGGGACAAACAAGCACTTTAAATCACTGCCCAGCCCTGATAATGTTCAATGAAGAACATGCGTATACATACTGACAAGAACAGGCCTTTCGGCCCATCGAAGCTCTTCATTCGCCTACAGCAACTAAACTTACCTACTAAACAAAACACACAAGTCATATGAAGGAAGAATCGTATTTTGAATCAGCGTTTCGATATTTGAACCTGTCTACAGGTCATTTGCAGGTGTTAAAATGTATTTCAAATGATCATCTCACCAGGTCTGATGGGACATACCAAGTGGGTGTGAATATGTGGTAAAACAGACGGATCAGTCAGGAGCACCGGGGGGTGACTTTACACGCCTGTTTCTCCCAGCGTCAGAGAGGTTATGAGGAAAGAATACAGCTAAATTAAGCCACTGCCAAAGACCAGAGACCGAAGTAGGCTTCAAGTCAGTGAGATTTACGTTCTATTAGAGCTTAATGGTGTTTAATGGTGCTTGGATTGGCCTCTGGGCCTCACTGCGTTGCCTGGCCCGTGTTTCTGCGGTCCGACCACGACGGGAATTCCAAGAGACCAGGTAGCTCGGAACTAAAAAACGCGAGCCAAAGAACACGGCCGAAAACACTTATTTCTGTCCGTTTTCTCCTAATTCGTTAACAATGCGAGAGAAAAAAAAGCCGTTTTGCTCCCTGACCAGACTTTCTTAAATCTCACTGTCTTTGCAAACAAAGAGAGAGAGAGAGAGAGAGAGAGAGAGAGAGAGAGGGAGGGGGAGAGGGGGTGAGAGAGATGGGGGGAGAGGAGAGGAAAGGGGGGGGTGTGTGTGGGAGAGAGGAAAAGGATTGTTTTTCTCCGCCGGCCAGACAGAGCCACTCAGGAATGAACACCTGTCAATCAGAACAGTCACACAGAGGTCAGAGAAACAACAGAGGAGAAAGAATGCTTTCTTTTCACGCCGTCACCCCCCACGCTTTACTCAGGAGGACAATAACCTCTTCCTGACACCCACCGTTATTCTGGACCGTACCAATAGACTGGGTTTGGGGGGGGTGTTTCCGGGCCGGGTATATTAATTGCTGACAGCCCACACTGCTACGCGTGAGGGGCCGTGATGGATTGCACAGAAACATTTTCAGCACGCGCGCACCATGGGAACGTGAGGGGGGAAGGACACACATTTCTAGTTTTTTGGGGGGTCCCCCGTTCGCCAATGCGAGCTGCAAATTAAGTCTCCAGCGAGCTGTGAACACACCGGTCGTCCCCCACCAGCGAGTCCAAGTCCAACACGAATTCCCGGGAATGTGTTCCAAGCGCGTACAAACCCCACATGGCCCCCCCAACATGGTAAAATGGGAACCACGTTTTGCCTCTTGATCACCATCTGCACACATGCTTACACACACACACACACACACACGTATAAGGCAGGCACCCCCTGCTGGTGGTTGTATCGCTCTATCCTTGAGTTCCCCTTGCAGGCACACGCACACACACACACACACACACACACACACACACACACACACACACACACACACACACACGTATAGAGCAGGAGCCCCCCCTCCCCCTACTGATGGTCATAATTCTCTGTCCTTGAGTTGCCCTTGCATGTACGCATGTACACATGTACACACACACACACACACGTATAAGGCAGGCGCCCCCTGCTGGTGGCCGTACCTCTCTGTCCTTGAGCTTCATGGCCAGGACCAGCTGGTGCCGGTGATTGGTCAGGGCCTCGCGGTAGTTCCCCTTGGAGAAGAATGCTGAGCCCAGGTTGCCATGGGCCCGGCATTCACCTGTTTGGTCACCTGCAGGAGAGAGGAGACGGCGCTCAGGGGGAGGGACAGACAGCTCTCTGTGCTCTCCACCAATCACGCAGCACGTTGGTAAAATCAAATAGAACAACGCCACTGCTTATTGGAGGACACCTTTATGGCTATACCTGAGGGATCCCTTAGGATAACTAGGCAGTAGCCAGAAGGTATCCACCAATCACCACTGCCGTTGTTCTTTTTGCTGTTACCAACAGACTCTGCGATTGGTGGAAAGCTCCCGTCTAGTTTCTGCATGAAAAGTGATAACACGTCGTTCCAATACATGCTGTGTTACCACTGTCAAGGATAAGAAGACCAAGAAGCTTGGATCTCTACACCCTATCCTGCATTATTAACCTTCTGGAAAATATGGCAGTGAGGGAACAGGGCTTCTCACTGAGAAGTTGCATGTTCGATTCCCACGACGGGGTGCTGCTGTTTTGCGCCGTGAGCAGGTTACTTAACCTGAATTTCTTCAGTAAATATTAAGGCAAAAATTAATAAATTAAATGGTTTAGTATAGTCAATGCCTACATGTAAAATGCAAATGCACCAAACAGGGGCAAAAAAAAGGAACCACATCTGAGGCAAGATCCAAACAGCCCACCGCTGATCCTTCCACCGCTGATCCTCCCACACTTTAATACAGTAACGTCCAAACAGCCCACCGCTGATCCTCCCACCGCTGATCCTCCCACACTTTAATACAGTAACGTCCAAACAGCCCACCGCTGATCCTCCCACACTTTAATACAGTAACATCCAAACAGCCCACCGCTGATCCTCCCACACTTTAATACAGTAACGTCCAAACAGCACCACCGCTGATCCTCCCACACTTTAATACAGTAACGTCCAAACAGCACCACCGCTGATCCTCCCACACTTTAATACAATAACATCCAAACAGCCCACCGCTGATCCTCCCACACTTTAATACAGTAACGTCCAAACAGCCCACCGCTGATCCTCCCACACTTTAATACAGTAACGTCCAAACAGCCCACCACTGATCCTCCCACACTTTAATACAGTAACATCCAAACAGCCCACCGCTGATCCTCCCACACTTTAATACAGTAACGTCCAAACAGCCCACCGCTGATCCTCCCACACTTTAATACAGTAACGTCCAAACAGCCCACCGCTGATCCTCCCACACTTTAATACAGTAACATCCAAACAGCCCACCGCTGATCCTCCCACACTTTAATACAGTAACATCCAAAGGCAAGGAGTGGTGCGGCCGGTGATGTCATCAGAAAGGGCGCGTTTCAATCACACCTTTATTTATACTCGGAAAACCCGTTGAGGACGGATCCTCATTTACAATGGTGCCCGTTTAACAGGGTAACTGCAGCAGGATACCGCGGCCCTTAATGCCGAGCTCCGTGGAGCTCCTGGACAGCCGAGCGTCCGTTCTCATGGAAACGGTTCGTGTCTGACACAAGAGAATAAGGGCGACCAGCAGCAACACGGCACTGAGCCGGACCGCCTAGCTGAGCGGCCCTGTCTCCGCCCTGCCTATGCAGCGGTGCGCTTAATGTGTGTTCTGTACTGCTATCTGACTCTCTCTCTCTCTCTCTCTCACTCACACTGTCTCTCTCCCTGTTTTTCTCTCTCTCTCTAAGCTCTGAATTCAGCGTGCGTATGACAAACGAGCAGACAAACCGCCATCATTTACGGGTGGATAGGATCTGGGGGAGGTCACGCAGAACCCGATGACGGTATTTCAGCCCTTAAATTATTTTAACGTTTTCCATTTTATTTTATTTAGTTTGTACTTTTTTTGTTGTTGTTCTTCGTATGTTGCAGTTAAATGGGGGGGGGGGGGTGGGGGGTGTTCCTTTCTTTTTGAATTATGAGTTGATGTACTCTGGTTATCGGGATGTCCCAGTCAAGGGGTTTGAAAAATCAAGTTCTCTCGCTTAATTCTAACCACCCCATCTAGGGATTATCAAAGCCTCTCTCGCTCACACACACATGCACACGTACACACACACACACACACAATCATGGTTTGAGGACACGTGTGAAATGAGGCGGGGGGTGGTGACGGTAAGGGGTTCAGATCTTCCTCAGGGCAGATGAGGGGGGCTTCAGTAAACCCACACAATTACGCCACGCTGCTTCAGCCATGACGCACACACACCGCGTGCGTGCCGTTCGTTACTACCACACCCGGTAAAGAGGGGAAGCTCACACGGCGTGCCGTGATCTCCAGCAGGTACGGTACGATATAAATCACGCGGAGTTACAGCAGAGGGCTCTTCAGTACGGACACACTGCCACTGTGGACCATGTGGCGTGTGGAGACGGCCACACTCAAGCGCAGAGATCGTACAGCGAGTGACCTTGATTGCAAGCACCACGGGGCAGTAGTGTACTATAATGGTCAGGAGACTGGGCTTGTAGCTTAAAGGTGGCAGATTCGATTCCATCGGAGCAAGGACCGCTGATTTTGCAAAATCTTAGTGCAGAGGTCAAATCTCCCTAAAATCGTTATTTTTGTCATTTTTGTTTCAGAATTTTTCCTGTTTTTCTCCCAATTTGGTAGCCAATTGAACCCCTATTCTAATTAAACTCCCCCCGTGTAGCAACCACTAGAGAATCACCGCTACACAACCCCATCAGCCGGTGGTAGACGGATGTCGCCACGTCCTTATTCAGGCCGCGACTCCTCCAAGCCTGACCGTGATTCCAACTCGCCCAGGGCCGCTATATGCGCTTTTACCACTGTACCACCGCGAGGCCTAAAATATTTTTTTTTTATGGTAAATTGAACTGTCAATGGATAAGACAGGATAGAGAAAAAATAAATATATTTACAACATAACAATCTTCCAACATACCACCATATACATCTGCTATGTTGTAAAAACGTGCCAAGGTGATGTGTGACATCACCATGCCCACTGTCAGAGTTTCACATGCAAAACAAAAGCACAAACAACGCTTTGAAAAAAAAAAAAAAGATTTTTTTTTTTAAACTTCCAACAGTGGAAAAGATCAATAAAAAAAATAAAATAACATAGAATTAGGCTGAAGTTCCCCTTTTAAACAAAGAATTATCGCAAAACGCCGCACATGAAAGCAAGATAGTTTTATAGAACACCAGGAAGTCAGACCCCCGGAGAAACAATCCATTGATTTGAAAACAAGAGGGAGGAAAAAAAAACAGTCTTTGGCTAAGCTGGCCTGCAGAAAAAAACATATCTGATATGATAAGTTTTCTGTTTCGGGAGTACTTCTTCCAAATTGGCTGCTCGCGGCGAGCTTTGCAAAAAGAGATCTTTAGAAGCCGGCGGGTATTTGTGTCTTACAGGCCCCACATTAAGGGGGGGATACCAACGGGAGCTCGCTGTAATCACAGGTGCAAGGCAGCGGCGCAAGCGCTAATGAGAAAGCGTGGCGTTAGCGCGCCGAGGCGCTTCCCCGATGAGAGCGGCAAACGGGCGAGTTTCCCCCCCCCCACATCCGTCATCTTCGGGGTCCGTGTCCGACGAAGGCCCAGAAGGTCCCGGAAGCTTGTTTGTTTGCCGTTCTGCGCAATAAAGTCTATCCTCCGCTGGGAGCCACAATGGCGCGGAGGCACCATTATTTTTCATTAACGAGAGGACCTGCTTTTGGCGGCGATTCAGAGCGGAGGGTCCGGTCTAATTAAAGGCCAAGGCCTCTGAGAACCTCACCGTTCCAAAAAGTCGCTACGGAAACAACATTCCATTTGCCAGATTCCCGTGATTCTCACCTCATACCCCTGCCAAAGTGAACTTTCTCCCTCTACCACCTTTGAAAAGTCACCTCTCATCGACTCACCTGTCATTTTTATCCCGAAAATGTATCGTCCCCAAGAATTTTTCTAAAACCCTTTGCAGTTAAAGGGGTAAAATTTCCCTGTCTGGCAATCCTTTACCCTCCCCCGAACAAGAAATGGACAAATGGGAAGTATTTCAAATAAATGTATCTGAAATATGTCATTTAACGTATAACAGGGGTCGCTCGCCTCTTTTTTGTATGTTTTACCACCTCTGAGGCCACAGAGCAGCCCACAGCTCCACCGTTCTGACTGCACCTTACAGGTACCTTTCTTCAGGTATTCTGTAAAATCGTAGCAAAATACACGTCTGCACATTTTTGACAACTCCCGGATCTCTCGACACCTGTGCCCCCAACAGCCCATTACACCTGTGCCCCCCACCCCCACCTTTGTAAAACCCCAAATATTTTCATTGGCTGCCAAAGCTTTTAATTTGAACCCATCCCACTTATAAAGCTGCTAGAGAGAGTTAAACCTCCCCAATCTGGCATCCCTGTCTGGTGAACTCCGCCCACTCCTTCTGATTACCTAAGGTCTTGGCCACCTCCAGGTCCTGCTGCATGTGTCCCGTGCTCTTCTCCGTGTTCCCCAGCAGCCAGTAGGCGCTGCTGAGCGCCGAGAACACGGAGCCGCGGAGCTTCAGGCTGCAGGTGCCGATCTTCAGTGCCGCCTCCAGCACCACCACCGAGGCGCCGTGGTGACCGCCCGACAGCAGCTCCTGGCCAATCACGGACACCACCACGAACGGGCTCTTGTCCAGCTTCATCTTCTGCAGCTGCTGATAGGTGGGCTCCAGGGACTCTGCGCAGGGGGGGGGGCGGAGACAACGGAAAAATCAGCACAAGGTGACTTGTGGGAACGACAAAGAGCCAGGGAAGAGGGGAAACTGCGGTGCACGGGCATAAATCAACACACAAGGCCACAGAGAGCCCCGGTAACCCTCTGTGACAACAAAGCCCTGTGTGGAGAGGGAGAGAGGAAGAGGTACAGAGAGAGGGAGATAAAGGGAGAGGAAGAGAGAGGGAGACAGAGAGAAGGCGAGAGAAGCAGAGGGAAAGAGAGAGAGAGAGAGGGGGAGATGGAAAGGGAGAGAATCCCAAGTTGGGTAGAGATATAATTGAGTCGTTAGTAATTCCTGACCAATAACAGTTGGCAGAGGGCAGCGTTTTGATTGGCCAAGATCAATCACCTGACAGCGAGTTGTGGCTCTGCCCCCTGATGGGGTATGCATACAGCCCCTCTCACTCTTACAGGGGAATATGCACCGGGGTGCAGGGAATGGGGAAGATGGGAAAGGGAATGGAGAACAGGGAATGAAGAATGGAAAATTGGGAAGAGGGAACTGGGAATTGGGAAGAAGGAGGGGGGGAAAGAGCGTGGAGAGGAGGGGATTCTCCTCTGGGCAGCCTGAGGGGAGAGGGGCATGCTGGGAGAACGCAGAACTACCATCGCAGTCCCAGCAGGCAATTGCATATCCTCAACACAGTTACAGGAAAATTGGGTCAACTCGCCCACGAGGTGCTCCTGTGCAACTCTCTCTCAGATGGAAATATTCATACAATGTAAGCTCTGAGTGTACAGATATTCATACACACATTCTCAAACTGTGTGTGTATTTAAGTGTGTGCCTGCGCGTGTTTGTGTGTGAGTGTATGTGCATGTGTGCGCATATTTGTGTTTGTGTGTGCGCGTGAGAATGGGTGCACATCGTATCAATTTTCCGTTTGCAATCATAATCATAGCAAGATTCAAACAAACAAATCAAATGCAGAATAATGAACTGTGGATGTTGGCAGCTGAAGGCATAAACACACTGTTAAGGTAACGCACGGAGTGAATGCCAATGTCCTGTTCAGCACCGCTTTGGCCGCCATTCCTCCGTTTTATGGGTTTGGCGCTCCCGTTTCGGAGCAAAGCCATCGATCTGCGGGCAGCGAATCACACACCGGCGAGAATAACAATACGACACTCGGAGCGGTGTGCTTGCTGGCTGGGCACCGCGGTCCAGGGCAACACACAGACAGCGTTTGACCGGCGTGAAACCAAATGAATTCCTCACGCCCTGTCAGAAGGTAAGCGAGCGGAATTTGACGGGCGAAATACGGACATGAGCGATTAAAGATAAACGTGACGTCTGTTAGTGACCTATAGTAAGTCACCGCGGGTGTGGGGGGTGGGGTTTCACCAAGAAAAGAAATCGGAAAAAATAATAATTGCACATGCTAACGACAACACCCCCTCCACCCCACGTTATCTCATTCAATTTATTCCTCATTCTAGTAATCTCGTCATGTGTGAACGTTCCGCATTCCCATTTCACCATCCAGCTCGGCCGATTCATGTTTTCCAGTTGGGAACGCACATTTTTCCTATGCTGCACGAGGAGGAGGACGCTGACTTGGGAGAAACCGTATTACTGCACGGGTTTTTTGACCCAAATTTGACGGAAAAGTTGCCCGTTAGCGGCAGAAACTTCCCATAGGCCCAACAAGAAGCAAGCTTTGTTTACCGCGGCAAGCACGCGACCTCCTGCAATTTTCCCGTGAAATGCAGTCCAATTGGCCAGCACACCTGTGTCCCGCTTCCTGGGCTCTGAGTTTGATTTTCAGCCTCTGCGCCTCATCCGGAATTCACCCTGCGATTCCCAGGAAAAACCAAAAAAAAAAAAAACAGAACGACTTTCATGACCTTTTAAAGCTTGTATTTGAAAGGTGGTGGAATCGAATTAGAAAACGCGATTAGCCATTTCAGCCGTTTGTCTGTTCTTGGGCTTTGCGCCTCTTGTTGGCTGGGGGGGAGAGGGGGGGGTCAGGGGTGTCATCCAGGATGCAGTCCAGGGGATAAGCAGCTTTGGATAAGGAGCCAATGAGGAAAAAATACGTTCACTGTGAGCCTCGGCCCTGGAGCCCACCAGAGAGAGCGTTAGGATCTGCTACATCTGCCCACAAGCAGCTATAAAAACACAGTCACAAACTGCAGGGTGACCTCTGACCCCCAGTCTGGAAGGAGGAGAGAGAGAGAAACAGACAGAGAGAGTGGGAGGGAGGCAAGGAAAGAGAGACAGACAGAGAGAGGGAGAGAGAGGGAGGAATGGAGAGAGAGAAACGGAGAGAAATAAGGAGGGATGGGGGCAGAGGGAGAGAGGGAGGGAAAGAGAGAGGGAGATGGAGGGAGAGAGAGCGGGAGGGAGAGAGAGGGAGAGGGAGAGGGAGAGAGAGGGAGAGAGAGCGGGTTGAGAGAGAGAGAGGGAGTGAGAGAGAAAGGGAGAGGGAGGGAGAGAGAGTGGGAGGGAGAGAGAGTGGGAGGGAGAGAGAGGGAGAGGGAGGGAGAAAGGGAGGGAGAGAGAGAGGGAGAGGGAGAGGGAGAGGGAGCAGGTTGAGAGAGAGAGAGAGGGAGTGAGAGAGAAAGGGAGAGGGAGGGAGAGAGAGGGAGAGGGAGGGAGAAAGGGAGGGAGAGGGGAGAGAGGGAGAGGGAGAGAGAGAGAGAGGGAGAAGGAGGGGGAGAGAGGGTTGAGAGAGAGGGAGAGAGGGTGTGAAAGCAGTCTACTGCATGAACAGGAAGTCCAGTGATCCTGGAGCTGGGGACCGTTGCACACAGTTACACTCATTAATCTCCTTTTGAGTTCTGTCTCCAGCAACTTCTTTAAAAAGGAAGGGAAAATAAGGCAATGGACAGAATCCAAGGTGAGTATTTGATTTCGTACCCTTAAGGCTACCCCAAAAGACACGTATGTCAGGTTTCAAAGGCTTTTGCTGTAACACCCAGGATCCATAACTACAATATCAATCTTGCATTTGCATTTGACAAATTAATGCTCTTACCCCGAGTGACTTTCAAGTATGTGCATCTAACAAGACTAAAAATGCCAAATATTAGAAAGTGTGTAAACTCTGGCATTCTGGAAGCTTCCGTCTTCCTTCAGTTTTATTTGGCAGTGTAAGGAAGTTTGGGAAGAAGCCGTTGAGAGAAACCCAAGCAAGGAGAGAATAAAATCACAGCGAGGTGATCCTGAATTAATCCGTACTGGTGCTACAAAACTGATAAAAAATTAAATAAATGCTGGTGGGGTGGGACAGTGTAGAAGGTTCCAGCACATTCTTTCATCTGCCGCTTGTGATGCTGCAGAACTGTGCACTCTGGGACAATCCCTGGGAAGCAGGGCATTGTGGGAAATGCGATCCAAGCAACCCTGAGGCTGGCTCCGGGTCCGAGGAACAGCGCCACAGTTTCCCATCCACCAATTCTGTCTGAGTCACAAGTGCGAGCTATATTCATATTTCATCACGGCTTCCCCTGAAACGTTCTCACGTACACAGAGAACCAGACAATACTTTCAAAGAATTGCTCAGTAGACGGGTTGCCAGTTATCTCAGTGGGACATAAAATCCCCTTTCTTTTCAGTGCATCGGTAGACCATATCATTTTGAGCCAAAATGAGATCCATCTCAAAAGCAGTTTTCCTGTAAAAACTATGAATCCACAAAATCCCTGTTGGTTGGGGATAGCATGGGAGACGGCAAAAAAGGATAAAGGGGCGAGCACAACAAAGGCAAAAAGCAAATACCACACACACACACACACACACCCACACACACACACGCACCCACACACACACCCACACACACACACACCCACACACACACACACCCACATACACACCCACCCACCCACACACCCACACACCCACCCACCCACACCCACACCCACACACGCACGCACCCACCCACACACACACACACACACCCGCACCCGCACACACACACACCCGCACGCACACACACACACACACACACCCGCACGCACGCACCCACACACACACCCACACACACACACACCCACACACACACACACACACACACACACACACACCCACGCACGCACGCACGCACCCACACACACACCCACACACACACACACCCACACACACACACACACACACACACACACACACACACACACACACACACACACACACACACACACACACACACACACACACACACACACACACAGCCCTAGAAAAAGCAAACGGAAGGCTAAATCAAAAGCACAGTGCAAACAGGTAAAAGGAAAATTGTGATCGCCCTGAAACTTCCTGAGAGTTTTAATCAATAGTGAGTAATTGAGCAGAGCCAGGCGGCGGCAGTAGGGAAGTGAGCTGGCGCACGATCGGTGCGCGAGGGGTTAGCCTGTGCGCCAACCAGAGAGACCACACAATCTAATACCCGCTTCCATGTGAATACTATGGGGAGCAAAACCAGCCAATGCAATCAAAGACCTCTGACTGCTGTGCACAGTTTACACAGGTGAAGGCCTGCAGCCTAAAGACGTTTGTTTTGTCGCTCTGAACGTGAGGAGAAAATTTTAAATCATCAATTAACAAGAAAAAAAAAAATAATTAAGAGTATTCACTGTTGCTCTTTTAGATCTGTGCTCCCCAACCCTGTTCCTGGAAATCTACCGTCCTTTGGTTTTCAAAATCAGGTGTGCCCGAATTCGGCACACCTGATTCTACTAATGAGCAGCTCAACGTGACCTCTCGCTGTTGAATGGAGGTGTGCTTTGTTCGGGTTGGAGTGAAAACCTACAAAATGGTAGATCTCCAGGAACAGGGTTGGGGAACGCTGGTTTAGATTGTGCAAGTCTTTGCACTGGGAGTCTCTTTTGACATGTTTTGGCAGAATCAGACCCAGAGTGAGATTCAGGGCCAGTGGCACTTGTGGGGACCAAACATCTGCCTCTAGCCACCATCCAGACCCAGTTTCGCCCATAGCCGGTCACAAAAAGCAACTAAATCTATCCCAGGAGAACACTACTGTTGCTGTTTCGCAAGCACGGTACACTGCAAAAACCACAAAAGTCCTCAGTCTTAGTATTTTCTTCTTACATTTCAACTTATTTCTATTACTTTTTTTTTGCTAAATAAGACAAAAAAATGGCCAATGAGGCAATGAAACAGTTTGACTCTTTTCTAAGATAATTTCACTTGTCAAGGAAAAAGTCAACTTAAAAGAAGCTAATAATTTGTACTTAAAAGAGAAAAAAATATCATTACACGATGTTACGGTCGCTTGTTGTAAAGTTGTCACCCCTGTTTTCTCCTTTCCCTTTTTAGGTCCGCCTCCTGGGGCTTAATTGGCTGCCACGGCAATCGCCGGGTTTTGTCTAAAAGGAGGTTGAGACCGGATAACAGGGGTTGCTTCACTGGCGTCTCTCCTTTTCATTGTGTTGTTGGTCAAACTCTTATATCCTCGTTACACGCATCCATACACCCGCCATACACATCCCGTGCAGGCACACGTCCATTCCTACGTTTGGTATGGGGACAAAACGCACAAGCACGCGTGTTTAAAAAAAAACTTTAAAAAAAAAACTTTAAAAAAAACACAGGGGAGAGACGCCAGAGAAGCAACCCCTGTTATTCGGCTAACACACTGGTTAAGACAGGCTTCTTTTGCAGTGTAAATGGGCAGACCCACATGACCACAGTGACCTCACACTCAGCAACACATATACCTACACATATACACTTTTAATTCACTATATCACAATTCCAGTGGGTCAGAAGTTCACATACACTAAGTTGACTGTGCCTTTAAATTTTTAATATTTGGTCGCATATCCTTTGCATGCCATGACTTCCTGATGTCTGTGACCCAACAACATCAAAAAGACTCTTGATATCTTATTTTCTGGTACTCTTACAAGCGATGCTATAACCTCTCTGCATTTGAATGGATCTCTATGGGAATTGGGGGGTGGGACTAGATTTAGCTGTAAATTACACTGGAACAGTACTGAAACACATGGTTGCTAACACACTGGTTAAGACAGGCTTCTTTTGCGGTGTAAACGGGCGGGGCCGACGCCTACCTCGCAACGGGGACTTCATGGCGGCCTCCACCATCCCCACCAGCAGCTGCAGGCTTTTGGGGTCCTGAGCGAGCCCCGAGGCGAAGGCGGCCAGCGCGTCGGCATGACGACCCAGGTACTGAAGGGCAACACCCTGTCGGAAGTATGCCTGCGGAGAGAAGAGAGAGAGAGAGAGAGACGGGTCAGATACACCGGCGATGTCGCACGGACCCCAGGAAGGGCCTAGCGCAGGGGGTGGGCGGGGATTAAGAGCAATTTATAACTCCTCGTTGTTTAATCAGACCAATCATTTCAGCCGAATGTGCACAGATATTTAATGTATATTGCCAACTGAGCCGGAGTAACGGGTTGGAAATGAAAGCTTTCGTTCACACCGGCCCTACAGGAACAGAACTGCCCTCCTGCTCGCACTGATCGCCTTTATATCTCGGTGATGCCGTGGGGTTTCGGTGACATCGGAAATTTGTGACCTTGTGACCACTGGCTAGTGTAGCCTTTGTATTGCGGGGAGACCCGTTGCTGGAGGGCTGGTGTGTACACAAGTTTACGCTTCCACCCGCTACCCTGGGTCAGCTAACTAATTAGCCGTTTGCAGCAACACTGATTAACTCGTACATTAGAAAAACACTTCACGCGGGTACATAAGGAGAGCCTTCAGCTGTTATTCATGAGTCTATCGAAAGAATTTGCTTCAACGTTGTGTAAATTATAGGATTATTCAAACAATTAAGAGAGAAGTCCAGAAAAAATAAAAGCTTAATTAAAATTAAAAAGGCTGCTCGGTGGCTCATTCTGTTAATGCGTGGACAGGCCCCGCGGTCAGGTATCGAATCTGGGCTGTGTCAGTGCTGACTGTGGACGGCAGCCAGACAAGGTCACACACGACACAACTGGGGCTCTAGCATCGCCTGGGGACGGGAGAGTTTCAGTAGGCTGTGGTGACAGGCGTTTCGTCGCTCACTAGCGACACCGCCAGGTCGACCGGGCGTACTGCGCGGGTCCACCAACTGAGCTGCACGTGAAGCGTCTTCCTCTGACGCACGTCAGCGCAAGCCCGGCTCGTGAACTGCGACTGCGGTGCGTTGAGAAGCGGAGGCGACTTCACGCGCCGCAGAGAAGGGTACATGCTCGTCTGCCGTCGCTCGAATCGATAGCGGATATAAACACACACGAGATTGGACATTCCAAATTGGGAGAACGAAGGGGAAAAGCATTTTTTCAAACAATTAGTCTCTCTTGTCCACTTGTGGCCTGACAGCTGAAAAGAAAATGGCGGTCTCTCTGAATGAGCAAACGCTGTGCGCTTTTTTTTTTTTTTTGCCTGAAAATCTATATTCAATTCACAATCATACGCGTCATCTTTGTTCCATCTGATTTCTTTCCCATTGCTCAGGTCATGCTGAGTGCAGTCGATATTAAACAGCAGATATGCTCATAATAAATGCTCTCAGGTCTTTTTCCTGCTACAGTTTAGTCCCAACAGTATGTTACTCTGACATTATAGGGATTTTATAACCACCACCACAAGGGCCAACATTTCAAATGTAAGGAATATTCCACCCACACAAAAAAACTGCATCTATGAGAATGAAAAAACATTTTTTTAATATATAAAAAAACAAGGAATACATCATACGTACATGTCTAAAGGTGCATTGAACAGAATAAGTCTCCAATATGTAGTGCTTCTCCAGTATCGTAGCAGCAGTGTGTATTGTAGAATTGTGCACTCATATTAGAACGCTGAGCAGTTCTGTCCATTTCGTGCCGTTCTAGATAGGCCGCAATAAATGCAATACACTGTGTTCTATAAAATAATTATGAATGAGCCTGCATTGTGCCAGATATTGATGTAGTGACATATTACAATGTCGCGAGGGAAAAAACGCCAGCAATATTGTGAGTACGCGCGCATACAAAAAGAGAACATATACTGTATGCCTGTAACCACCCCCCTTAGGACGCACAATGACACTGATTTATAAAAGAACAAAGACAGGAAGCTCAGAAACACAGAGCACAATAACACCGGCGAATACCTGAACAAAAAGCACAGACTCGACCGATTACGAAGCGCCTTCCGCGCATATATCCACCTGTGATTGCTAAGCCCGTATCGTAAACATCTATATCCCGGCCAAAAGAGAAAACAAACAAACGAAAAAAAAAGAAATCAATAAAATCGACCAGGAAAAAAGAAAGAAAATGACATTGATCCGCCTCGCTTGGCGAAGCCCTCAAAGCGCGGCGAGCGTATTTATTCTGTCTTTCGCGTGTGTTTGTCCTTTCCCGCAATACGGAGCCAAATCAGAGGCCACTTTTCCTCGGCTCCGGCTGGGTACCCGACGGGATGCCTCGGTCTGATTCGGGGGGTATTAAGGTCCCCCCCCCCCGGCGTCGCGAACACTCCTTACCGCCAGCGCCGAAGCCGAGGCGGGAAAAGGGCAGCGTTGATCTTACGCGACGCCCTACCTTGGCTTCCAGGGCCGCCTCACTCGCGCGGGCCGCGAACGGCGTGCGGCTAATTCGCAATTAACGCCTAAAACTGCTTAATTAGATCCTCACGAGCGCCAGTGACAAGAGGCAGAGGGGCTAGACGAAATGAGATATGACACAGAATTTATGAAGACAAATAATGAATTCAACTTCGCCCGAGCGCCCCCCGCGATTAGACAACCCCCACCACCCCCCCCTTCCCCCACAATCGGACTTGGCTGCAAACGAACGAGGATTAGATTCAGCGCGTTAACCTTTGGTCTAACTGTGTTATTATGGAACCACGCAGGCCACCAAAAGCGCTCAATATTAATTGCCTCTCGCGCTGGTAACGGCCCCAGCGTTGGGGCGGGAACAGAGAGGGGGGGAGGGGGGCGCGGTGTCGTGCCCTCGTTTGCGGCGAACATTTAAAGCTCTTCTCTTCGCTGATTAGATCAGCTGTCTGGTTGTTGCTTTCAGGGGTGATTTCTTCAAAACTCAATAGAGCTAAAGAGGGAAAGAGAAAGGAAAAGAGAGAGAGAGGCTCGTGCCAAACAGAAATCCCCCAGTCTCCTCTTTTATGGACCTGACCTATACGAGGGTATTTAAATCCCTGTAGCCTTCTGAGGGAGGCAGTATAATATTTGCACTTTGCGTAAATTTGAGCCCATTGCTGGAATGTGACAGAATCAATGAACAGAAGTCAGGCTGCAGGGATGCAGTCACTACACGTGAACACACACACATCCTTACACAAACACAGACACCCTTACACACACCCTCACACACATCCTTACACAAACAGCCTCACACACATCCTTCCACAAACACACACACACATACACACACCCTCACACACATCCTTACACAAACACACACACCCTCACAAACATCCTTACACACATCCTTACACAAACACACATCTTTACACACACACACACACACACACACACACACATACACACACCCTCACAAACATCCTTACACACATCTTTACACACACATACACACCCTCACACACATCCTTACACAAACACACATACCCTCACAAACATCCTTACACAAACACACACATCTTTACACACACACACACACACACACACATACACACACCCTCACAAACATCCTTACACACATCCTTACACAAACACACATCTTTACACACACACACACACACACACACACACACACACACACACCCTCACAAACATCCTTACACACATCCTTACACAAACACACACATCTTTACACACACATACACACCCTCACACACATCCTTACACAAACACACACACCCTCACAAACATCCTTACACACATCTTTACACACACACACACACACACACACACACACATACACACACCCTCACACACATCCTTACACAAACACACATCTTTACACACACACACACACACACACACACCCTCACAAACATCCTTACACACATCCTTACACAAACACACACATCTTTACACACACATACACACCCTCACACACATCCTTACACAAACACACACACCCTCACAAACATCCTTACACACATCTTTACACACACACACACACACACACACACACACACACACACACACACACACACACATACACACATCCTCACACACATCCTTACAAGTACACCCATACTCTCACACATACATCCTCACACACACATCCTTACACAAACACATCCATAATCTCACACACACACACACACACACACACACACACACACACACACACACACACACACACACACACACACTCCAAGACATACACAAATCCTTACACGCACATATATGCACACACCCATACTCTCACACACACGTCCTCACAAACATCGCTATATAGACCTACACACGATAATGCACACACATAAACATACACCCACAAACACACACCCATACTCTCTCTCTCTCTCTCTCTCACACACACACACACACACACCACACACCACATTGCTATACACACACCATCATGCACACACGCACACACAAACATATACTGTCAAACACACACCAATGCACTCTCTGCAGACATTACTACAGGATAGATCTGTGTAGATCTCATTAACAAATGTCCAACATTGCGATGGAGAGACATGTTTTAAAGGTTACTGGATATGGATAGACAACAACAGTTGACAAGATTTGCACCTCTGAAACACACTGACAAAAATACACGCACGCACGCAGGCACACACACAGCGAAACAGTGAAAAGCATTGCCCGCTACCGCTCCGGTGGCATAGCGGAAATCCCAGAACAGGAGAAACGGAGAGAGGGAACTAGGGGGGGGGGGGGGGGCAGAAATGGATCCAGGATTCGGACATTTGCACACCCACAACTACATGGGTAGCTAGAGCTCAACGACAGGGGCGTGAGACTTATTCACGGAAAAAACAAACAACATTAACAGCTCCTGGCTTGTCTGAGAGGCCAATTTCTACTGGTCATAAAGACACTCCATTCAGACTTAGCGAATCACAAAGGCAAGTAGCAATTCATTTCTGCTTCAGGGTTCACACTGAGTTTAGGAAAGTTTCCTCTCGAGTTCAACAGAAGTTTCCGTCATTTCAATTGAAGAAAAACCATATTAATATTCCGTAACGGAAACAGACATCTTGAAAAGACTTCATCAGTGACGGCCAGGGATGGGCAGTTCTGAATAAGCCTTCTTGGAAGTGTTCGTCTGCGGGGAGAAAACAATGTTCTTCCAGATTGCCTGAAGTGTAGAGATTTACACTGATATCTGCAGGCTGCCGGAGAACACTCTGTACCGCCATAAAGATTATCATCGCTTCGGCGATAACGCAATCAAAGTATCACATATCAGACATGACAATATTGTGCAGAGGATTTAAAAGGCAGCTTGTTCTCTATTATAATGTGATAATCAAGGCAAGTCTCTCTCTCCAGAGTCTAGCTTGTCAGAATGTCAGAGAGCAGTGGGTGGGGGAGGGGTGTTATGTGTGTGTGTGTGTGTGTGTGTGTGTGTGTGTGTGTGTGTGTGTGCGTGTGTGTGTGTGTGGTGGGGGTGCTTTATAAGAGTGTGGAAAGGCAGAAAGAATACTGCAGGATTCTTTTAGAACTTAACGGCGAGTGCTTAATTTCCGCAACGTTGCGTCGGTTTTCCGAAACACGACAGCCCCAGTATCCGATGGAGCGCCGGAGCGCTGGAGCGCCGGAGCGATCGCGTGCGTTCTCACCTCCCCCCAACAAAAACCCAGACAGGGATTCCAAAAGGGCAGGGGTTAGAGGAGAGAGGTCCCGCTACATCTCAACGTGCCCTCTCAGCTCTCGGCAGATCGAAGCGGGACATTAGGAGACTTGGGACGACGGCGCGTCGTGGGGGGGCGGGGGGAGGGGGGGGGTACAGTGGCCCGAGGAATTAAATAAATCTCTCCCAAAAAAAAAAAATTTGAATTAATTCTTTTATTTCTTTCTTTCTTTCCGCAGCAGCAGTGCCCTGTCGGCACCGAGGAGAAAATGACGCGCCGGCCTGCTCTTCCTGTCCGTGCCTGCGGCGATTCTGTGTGTCTGTGTGAGCGTGTGTGCGTGTGTCTGTGTGTGTGTGTGTGGATGAGGGATGGGGGATGGGGGAATGGGGGAATGCTGGGATAAAAAGCTTTTCTCGGCCCTCCCCACCGGTTCACCTTTCAGGATGGCTCGTGTGAAGTGGTTTTTAAAAGTCGTCTGTTTTTCCATAATGAGCGAGACGAGAAAATAGATGGAGACGAGAACAGATGCACACACACTTCCGTACACACACACACACACACACACACATATATATATACGTATATCCAGAACGCGCACGCATGCACACACACACACACACACACACACACACACACACACACACACACACATATATATATATCCAGAACGCGCACACATGCACACACACACACACACACACACACACACAAACATATACTGTATATCCACAACGCACGCACACACACACAAACACACATATATATATTCAGAACGCGCACACATGCACACACACACACACACACACACACACACAAACATATATATCCAGAACGCCACACACACACACACACACACCAATCTTATCCGAAAAAGGCTGGCCCGGCACTAACACACCTGATTCAGCTAATCATGGTCTTCAATCAAAATCTTGATTAGGTGATGCCTGCGTTTCAGTCCCTGCGTCCACATCAGTCCTTTTCAGATAAGATTTGACTTCCCTCCCTACTCAGATGGCTTTGGAAAACACAGACACGCGCACACACGCACACACACACACACACACACACACACACACACACACACACACACACACACACACAAACATGAACAGAAGCACGCACACACAGGGACATTAACTTAAGAGGTGCCCAACATCCCTACAGGGCGAATTTGATCCCTGTTCAGATAAAATGGTTATGATTACCATAATACCGGTAATAATGTGAGAAACGGCGCTAGCATCGATAGCCGTGGGACTGCCAGCCGGATGCTCGCCTCGGTGCAGCGGGGGCCGCTGATAAGACATTGATTGCCGACCGCCGGCACGCCGATGTGTGCTCGGGAGCGACCCCCCCCCCCGCAGGCATTATAATGGAGCCCAAATCAGACGGCAGGTAGAACTCGCGACCCCCCGCCGGTTTTATACGCAGCCTAGCAATGCTCGCCTGGCAACGCCTACCCCCTACCCACCTCACCTGCTGTGGGCAGAATGGATGGTTTGGATGGAGGAACGGGGGGGTTGGGGGGAGGTGGAGAAATGGAGGGGGGGTTCCTAGCTGTAGAAGGGACCCAAACTCAGAGGCGAATAATTCTCAAGCGCTTGAAGGATTTTTTCTTTTTTTGATTCAGCCAGAGCGTGTTTATAAGCAACGCGATAATTTAAGTATTACGGCAGAACTTGTGATTTACACTTTTGCTGTTTCTTTTCTCACACACACACGCGGCACGTCAAACACGCCGAGGCGTCTCCAGGCGGCCGGGCGGCGCCACAGTGCGCATCGCGTGGCTCGCAAAAACAAAGAGCAGACAGTTTGTGCCCGTCTGATTCACGATTATGAGAAGAGGAGGAGTACAGCGAGGCAGGAGCCGTGCAGTCACTCCTCCAGGACTCCGACACACCTGAACAACAGGGTAGCTCAGTCTCTAAAAAGCAGGAAGTCACCAAACCTAAACCACCTCATCAAAAAAAACGACTCGTTCACTAGTATATCTGGAGCCCTCTGTCTTTCGTTTCAACTTCCTGCAATAGGAATGAAGTTTAAATTCTACTGGCGATTTTCGGGTGAGAAAGCGTCCAGATTTGCCCTCAGTTCCCCCAAAACCTCGCTGAATCTGAGAAACCCTGGCCTAAAGAGAGGTATGGCCACTAAAATAGCCAATAAAAAAAGGGACCTAAAATACAAACCCTGTCACAGAATCCACACCCCAGTACAGAACCATTAACGTCTCTCCAGGAACATAACCAAAGAAGAGCTGCCAGTCCGACAGCAAAATGACCACAGGCAGTGTCCCGTGGATCCATACAGCACTGTCCAAAGGATCCAAACTGCACTGTCCAGTGGATCCCTATGGATCTCTTTTTGGTCTGTGAGGTCGGCCTTGTGCTCTGTGATTGCTGGGACTCCTGCCTTGTTTTCTACCAATCACGGTGTCACCTTAGGAGCCCCGCAAATCACAGAGTGCATTGATAACAACCAACAGAAAAAGAAAGAAGTGACTGCTGGATAATTTCTAGCCAATAATTATAAACTATATGCTACACTTGTTTGTATTTCCAATCTAGTCTGTGATTGATGAAGTCATATGTTTTCTATCTGTCAGGTGATGTCATAAGCCTGTTTTGTAGCCCTCCCAATCTCCTCAACGTTGATAGAAGATGACATACATCTCAGGAGAGCTGGATTCTTCCTCCAGGCTAACACCGGTTGTCCTCACAGTTTCTTTTATTCAACATTACTCCACAATAATACTGTTAGGCCTGAAGAACACAAAGCACTCATTGGTGGTGGAGGCGGGCACATTGTTCTACTGGAAAGTGGGTCATTGTCATGAAACAACCCTGGTTTCTCCGTCAGATGCTGGGGCTCTTTAAAACGGTGGAGAAGGCCTCCACCTGAACATGAGCGTAGCGCAGGTGTGAATAAGCCCTCTCTACCGGCACCTGAGTGCAGTCTGACCCAAATAAAGGTTTTGCATTCGAGAGCGATTCGGCGTAGACCCCCGACAAGCCGCTCTGCTATTCCCTCCGTCAACAGGCCGGCAGGGTCAAAGGGCAGGGTCAAAGGGCGTGCGGTGACCCCATCGACCTACAAGGGGATTATGAAGGAAAAATAGCAGACGGGTGAAGGATGCGATTTCCAGCAGGGCAGGAAGAGGCAGGAATTACACAGCTTCCTGCCAATTTACACAGACAAGAGAGAGCTAATAGGAGCGTGCAGGGCTGCTGGGAGGTCTGTCGGCTTTGCCTCCCGCGACCGGGCCAGACGGGTCGAAGCCGTTCCACATAACCACAGAGCAGAGTCGCTGAAACCGTTCCAAATAACCACAGTGCAGAGTCGCTGAAACCAATCAAATAACCACAGAGCAGAGTCGCTGAAACCGTTCCAAATAACCACAGTGCAGAGTCGCTGAAACCAATCCAAATAAC